>CAJUYI010007347.1:0-12247 GCA_910591695.1 Galerucella pusilla
ATTACATAGACTGGATAAGTTAAGTTTAATCCTGAATATAATATTGCTTGCAGTGAAACAAACATGATGCTAACAGTTCCCCTAAGCTCCTATTTTACGATGTTGAAGTAGATCAGATTAAACAGACATTAAATAAAACTAACGAAAATCCATTTAAATCATGTTTATCAGTTGGCGAACAGCTTACATTTAGAAAAGTATACAAACGGGTTGAAAATCAACAAAGTATATTGTGGAATCTGAATATACAAATAGTCCCTATAGACCTTTTATTTTATTACTAAGCAATTCGCAGTCACGAACTGTAAACGATAAAGAGATTGTATAAATCGCCGTGTTTAACTTAAATAACTTTACAAAGTTTGCATGCATTTTTTTTATGAATAATTCAGCTTACAGGTTGTACGATTATGATCTACTAATTAGACGTTTAATTACAAATATTCCTTCAGCTCTAGAAGGGACGGTTTCATAATAGTTTTTTTCCAATTTTGACATATAAAATGACACTCTATAAAACTTGTCGACGCTATGAAACGTCTTAATTTTCGTAACCTGTTCTGAAATAGTTATTTATGCAACCGCAGTTGGGAAAAGCACACTTTTTTGTAACGAACGGATTTATGCGTGACGAGCGAAGAGAGTTGCGCAAAACAACGCGAACTACGAAAAATAGTGTTTCCCAACGAGTTTCACATAATATTTTCTCTAATATTTGAAGCTCTTGAGTCTCTAATTTCTTGAAACGTTTATACGAGCTTGCCTCGTAGATTCCTTTTGAGTTGCCTAGGAAAATTGGAGATGTGTACCTATTCGTTACTATGGAAGCAAGTATATTAATAATTAGTGGTGAAATTCACTTTACCTATGACCCCCCCTGTAATCAGTCAATAACACACAGTCGGTATCAATGTAATGATGTCTATTACGCACTGTAAAAAAAGCACAGCTGTAAAGTAAATCGCACAGCTTCCCTAGCAACATCTTAGCAACTGTCAATAGACGTCGCCATTTTATTCAAAATCTACTATTTGAAAACATTCGATATGGCCACGTTTAACTAGGAGAAGCACAAAGGGCTAAGTTGGTATCAATTATAATTGAAAAATGGACTTTTGTTTATCAACCATATTTTAATATGGATTAAACGTTATTTCTTTAATGTGCTTCTTTCATTGGTAATAGAGTAATAGATATATATAGATGAAAGTTTACCAAGCACCTCTAATAATGTAACTATTGTTTCAACAAGCGAAGGAAGCGATTTATGATTTGTGTTTAATAACTGTACTGTTACTATGAACAATTATTATAATAACTGATATTATGGAATTAAATGTTATATAATAGAATTATTAAAAATATCTATTGCTGATGTTGTTCAAGTATTATCAATAATAGGATCATAAATACAAGTACAAGCAGGTCGTAGGTAAAGTATAGTACGTACCTCGTAAGCATTTTCTCCACGACTAAATAATAACGCACACATTATTTTTACATATTTCGCTGCATAATGATATAAATTTTTCACACCAGTGAATAATAAAAAGAATTCACTCTCGTTAGCCAATCACATTCGTTTGAAACGTCAAAATAATTATGAAATCATAATTTTACGTATTATAAAGAAAAAAAATGGACAACAGTAGCGATAGTGAATATGTACGACTCCCGGAATTAATTTCATTTCAATTAACTTCATCTGCGTGAATAATAGCCATCATTTTGAACTCGTTGAAGAATATACTATTACGCACTCACGGAATTAAAATGCTTCTCATCATACACGTTACGTAATATACTATTATTTAATTCCGCTATCAAATGTGACAATTCAAGTCACTCCCTAACGTTAGGTAACGTCACATTTTTCATAACCTTCATATATCAGTTATGAAAAGTAGTTATGTAAAAACTTAACGTGACTGTTTAGGTTTCAAAGAATAATTCATTTATGGAATAATTAATTAATTTGGTACTGTCAAAACTGACAATTATTTCATTATTTAAACTGACAATTATTTCATTATTTAAACTGACAATTACTCCATTATTTCAATTCAATAGAAGATTCTTAAACATTGAAAACAACATTATTAGGGACAAAGGTTTTAAAGTAAGCCAATTTTCTGGGTGAATACTTCATAGTAACAATACTTCTAACACCATTTGAATCCACTTTAAAATAACCATTGTAATTGAAGATTTTATTAAATATTATAGAAGCGCGAAATTAGATAAAACGTTGTACGTGAACACGTTATGAAGAGAGCGACATTGTTCAACTCGCGTAATTCGCAAAGCTCTTTAGCGCTCGTTTTGGCAAATACCACGCTTGTTGAACAATATCGCTTTTTTCATAACGAGTTACGTAAATAACTATTTCAGCACTAATTAGGAGATATTTCACTTTTCGTAGCTGGTTACGAAAAATAAGACGTTTCACAACGTTAACGAGTTTTATGAAGTGTCACTTTATAAGTAAAATTTGGAAAAAGTATATTTCGCCACTAATATCAATATTGATAATACTTGTTCTTTTCCCTCTTAATTTTTTATTCCCAAAAAATAAGAGAAAACAGAATAAGTAATGCCACAAGGAACGTACGTACGCAAGATAATAATACTTGCTCCCATAGTCACAAATAAACGTCTCCAATTTCACTAGGAAACTAGGAATCTACGAGGAACGCTCGTAGATACGTTTCAAGTACTTTACATCTTAATTCAAATAAGAAACCAATAATAGCTCAATGATGCCAATAAAATAAAAATGATGTTTGAATATCGTTGAAAAAAAATGGATGGTGAATATACCGCAGGTTCTTGCCTAACTAACCGATTAAATTTGGTAGTAAACTTTGTTACCTTATTGATCTTAAGGCGGCGCCAGACATGCGGCATTCGGCGAATACCGAGCGACTGCTCGCCAAGGAGCAAGTAGTTGAGTTACTCGGCAAGGTGTGCGCCAAATGACAAGCACCTAAACCAGATATTCGCCATTCGTTGGATGCGGATTCAGAGCGTTATACGGCAAATATTCGTTTCCTTTGATTTTGCTTCGAAAGACCGACACACAACGGGAACTACGCGAGCACTGCACAAATACTAAAATTGGTCATCGGCAAGTAGCAATCAACCCGTCCACACACTCGCTACTTGGCGAGCAGTCGCCCGGTATTCGCCGAATGCCGCATGTCTGGCGCCGCCTTTAAGGAAAAAATTGATTTTAGCAAAACTTAAAAAAAGTAAGTTTGGGGCGCCAAATTTAAAGGTCAGCTAACTTTTAATCTGCTAATTCAAAAAAAAAATAAACAAAGAACTTAACGTTTCTGTGTAGTAAATAAGACTATCGAAGTAAAAAAATGAAGGTATTTCTATCTTGAAAACATATGTGTGTAAAGATGAAGCCCAACTTTGTACTTTAACTATTGGAAACTTCGAGGAATCTCCTAGGGAACGTTGTACTCCTAGGGACAGTTTGTCATTCCAAGGAACTGTTTGTCTCCAAGGAACAATTTGTAGGTACTTCTAGAGACTGTTGTAGTCTAAGGGACTATTTGTCTTCCAGGAACTATATGTCTCCAAGAACTGTTTGATTCGAAAAATTTGTATCCCAGGAAAATGTCCAGATTCTTATGGAATAACGGCAACTATTAGTTTTTGAAACTGGTGTTAAAATTATTAATAATGGATTACTGCACTGCACTAAAGACCCTTCAAAGTTTCAAATTCTGTGGTTAAATACATTAGGAATATCGGTTTTTGGTCTACTAGTTTATTCCACCACAAATCACAAACGTGAAATAATTTATTGATTTTTTAAAAGCAATACTCTTAGGAAATATTCTTTATATATACTATTCCACCAGAAATCACAATTCTAAAGAAATTCAATTATAAATAATAAAGCTGAAAGTTTGAACACAAAGTTCACGTTTCAACATCCTATTCAAAGTTAGAAAAAATATTGTTTGGAACACGTTGAGAAACACTATATTTCGTAGGTCGCGATATTTTCTGCGTTAAATCCACTCGTTACGAAAAATTGTGCCTTTCTCAACTAGTTGCACAAATAAATATGAACTGAAAGGCATCCTTTGAGTCATTATTGGATGATAAGGTGAGTGCCAAATTTTGGCTTTATGACGATAAAGTTTACTTCATGACGATTCTTAACGTAAAACCATATGCTTCGGAAAAATTGACTTGTTACTATCTGAACGAAACAATTTCAAAATAAATCTTCTTTGGAACTCATCTGATAATAAAATGAAAAAGTCGTCACCGATATTCGTATCAGACCACTTCCTAATGGCTAATCCACAAAAAATATACAGCCTTATTAATAATAAACACGATAACAGCATACCAACTAATGGCCACTAAGAGCGTACTTACCTATAGCATACTGAGCAAATCATATTAGTAATTGAATACTTAGAAACATGTAACAAACAATATGTTTTCATAAAATGAACATGACAACAATGTAAAATACGTGAACGGGTATATCCACTCTTATTTCTCTTCAAAAAATTTCTTTTATACTCTGGTATGTACAGAAAATATAGAGAATATACAAATACAATACAAATAGCGTTCATATGGAATAATAACAGATTTGGACAGGAGTTGAAAAATACATTTAAATGCACTTTTAATGTTTTTAATTTTGCTCTGGTTTGATGGAAAAATATATAGTTAATGTTTAAAAAAGTGGAACTCCATATTCATGCCACTCTCGAATACTTTCAACCGTCTGTGAAATAGCTATACGGTTAGGTGGACAGAAAATTTAAAAGTGAAACCTGAAATATGACGGTTCGATTCGCTGCTGTGGTGAGATTTTTTTGTTTGTTTGTTTTCAGTTCTTTTCTCACAATTTTTGCCTTAAGACATTTAATTTGAAATAAAGCAAAGTTATTTGTTTCAAAAACCATGTAAAAAGAACTAAAAAAATTTCACCACAGCGGCGAATCGAACCGCCATACTTCAGATTCAACTTTCAAACTCCTGAGCCTCTACCCTGCTGGTTACCTCCTACACGCTTGTGTGTATTCGAAGGTGGTAAGAAAATTGAGTCCCACTTTTGTAAACATAACTATCCATTTTTTTATTAAACCAGAATGAATTTTATAATGAATTTAAGAAAATTCAAATTGCATATTTTTCAACGACCTTTAAAAATCAGTCATTATTTTCTATGAACACAATTTGGTGGAAAAGTTATGACGCGCTTGACAGTTTTGTACAGAAATTGTACAGAAATTCCTTTGCCGCATCTTATAAATAACACAGTGTATGACGCAAGTTATTAAAAGTCATTTGCTCGCTGTTTTTGTGGAATTTTCACGTTTATAGGAACCTCCCTGCTCAAAATTGAATAACGAATCGCCAACGAAAGTATTTCAAATCACTTTGGAAGGCGAATATACCGAGCAGAAAATTCATCTTTCGCGGTAAATTTTTCTTGAAAATTTGGCGAAAGCGACGGGATACTAACTTTTTGTAATTCTCGGCTTTACATTCCAGTCAAACAGTGTCCAATAGTCTTATCTAGTTTTACAAATTATAAGATGACTATCAATGTTGTATTCATTTGGAAAATGAAACTTCATCTTGCAATATTTGTCAATTATGGGTTATATGGGTAAATTAGGCAAAAGTCAGTATCCCGTCGCTTTCGCCAAATTTTGAAAAATCACCGTGCATTAGCACCTTTTTTTAAATTTGGCGGAAGCGACGGAATACTATTTTTTGCTATTTTCTGCTTTATATCCCAGTAAAACAGTATTCAATCTACTTTGACCTATCCAATTGGCTGAGAATGTTTTACTTGATGAATAAAATAGACTTCCATTTCCTGATATTTATCTTTTATAGTTAAAAGTTCATTATTCGAAAGTGTTATGAAAATGGTGTACCTACTACTTTTTCAAACATAACTATCCATTTTTTCAATAAACCAGAACGAATATAGGAAAATTGAGAGTGCGTTTGCACTTATTTTTCAGCGATCTTTCCAAATCTGTTATTATTTTCTATGAAAGCTATTTCGTAAAAAAGTTAGCTCGCGTTTGACAGTTTTGTACAGGAATCCCTATGTCGCATCTTATAAATTACACAGTGTATACTTCTGTGCTCTGTAACGGTAATGGATGACTGAGAAATGCCATGTATATTACCTAATATACAGTACTCTAGTATAAATATCAGATATACATATTGTAATGTTTTTCTTATTTATTTAAACAGTTTTTACCGTGGGATAAAATTATACACTCACTATGGCTAATTACTATCGATTTATTAAAGAAACACTTACACACTATAATAATCCTAATTTATATACACACTACTTATTCTCTATTAATTTATCTATACTCGGTATAATAATTGTCCTAATTTATATTCAACACTATTTATATTCACTTCTGTTCACTCACTGTATACTGAAACTGTTTACCGATTCACTGTATACTAAACAACTGTATACTGAACAACTACTCGACTCACTCGAAGCCCCATATATATAGCGCTCCGCAGCTCCAGAACATTCGCGACAAACCATTGTACGCCTTCCACGCTGTTCGAGAAAAGTCTCGTTATTACCTGCGAAAGAACATTTCTAGGAAGATCGTCGCATTCATCGTTTGCGACAGGACCGGCTTCGGAACTAGTGAGTTCGTAACATTGCCCCCTCCTTAATAGTAAGTTCCTCCTGGAACTCTTGTGTAGCCAGGACTGGATGTTTAAATCGGCAACTGGATCCATTCCTACACTTTCCGGTCGTATGGAAATAACAGGGTACTGTCTTCATCGGATACTGATTATGTGGGGAATAGCTGCAGATTAAAATGTGGACATCGGTATCTTCGAAGATCACTTCCACCATATTCCTAATGACTCGCCAATCCAACTGGTTGCTCTCTATCTTAGGCATCGCTAGTTTCTTCACGTTGGATTCCAGCACGTGGTCTCGAAGACTTCGTAGCGCTTCCCACACATTCCGGTAGATGGATCGATCCTCAAATTCGTCCTTTGTTACGAGATAGAAGATGTGTCGTGAGTTGTGTTTGAGTTTCAGTGTCTTGCCAGGGGTTCTGTTCTGAAAGTTTTTCTGATTGTCCAAACTTCCTTCGAAAGACGAATGCTAAACCTCGTGCATTTTTGGTATTGGCTGGGATGTTGTGTGCCAGTGAATAGTCTTCCGGGAGCGTGAACAAATCTTGTCGTTGCTCTGTAGTAACTCCAAATCTCGCTTTACCGGTACCTCCATATGCGCCCATAAATTCTTCGAAGGCAGGGTCAGGATCTTCCCGGATATGGTTTACTTCTTCTTCTTGGTCATGGTCTCATTCGAATGGCGCTAGTCGATTTTGGTGGACTACTCTCGGTTTTCCATTGGGAATCTTACTTATGCGATAGATGACGTTCTTGATTAAGTATGGACCCTCCCAAGATTTTTGTAGTTTTGGAGAAAAGCCCTTTCTCCTCGTCGGGTTGTGTAGCCATACTTTGTCCCCTTCTTTGAAACTGCCTTCTGTAGCCTGCGTATCGTACCGTTTTTTCATTCTGTCGCTGGCAACTTGGAGATGCGTTCGAACCAATTCGTGTACATCGTCCATACTTTTTCTCAACTGGATCACGTAGTCTTCTCCCGCTAGATCTTCTCCAGGACGACAACCAAATTCCAGGTCACAAGGAAGCCTAATTTCGCGTCCAAATAGGATTTTCGCAGGTGTTTCACCTGTGGACTCATTGATGGCAGATCGATATGCCAATGCAAATAGGGAAAGGTAGTGGTCCCAATATCTTAAGCTGAACATGCTCCTTTAGCAAGGTATTTCATTGTCGCTAAGACCTCCTCCTCCATCATTGGTCACAGAAATTTGTTGATGGACCATATTGAATATATTCATAGTTGAGTTTTTGTTTATCCTGTAAATTTGTTTGAATTTTGAATCATCATTCTTCAAACGGATTTATTTTTCTCAAATATACTTCAGGATTTTTAGGAACTCTCCCCAATCGGGGTCTCTCAGCCTCGATTACTTCTTGGTTAATATCAATTGAGTCATCTACATATTCATAATTATTACTAAAATAAGCAATATATTATTCATAACAATGTATATGATTGAGTACAATCAACCTGTATAAAAATTTTTCTATTATAATCTCCACAAAGGGACAATTATTTAAACTAACATTTGATCAGAAAAAGGTTAGGTTAACTTAAGCACGGTGTGAAACATACCCAAACTTTAGCATCATTCTGGGGTTAAAATAATGTTGAATGTATTCATTAATATGCTTTTAACCAATTCAATTTTAACGTCATGCTATGATAATCTAATTTATGTTATTAATAAGACTGTAAATCTTTATTTATTTATAAATCAATTTTACAGAATGCATTCGACAATCAACTACAATATTTATAACTATCGATACTACCGATCTTCCAGTTCCGTTGGTTGATGTTGCATATTTTCGAATGAGCTCTTGTTATTAGAGACTTTTAGCTTGTCTTAAATTCCTTACGTATCCGTATCCGTATCCGTATAGCGAACTGCGCATGTGTAGACCCGTCACATCTCAGCCGATACGATGCGTTGAACGTATTGTTACGCACCCTACTCCGTATACTTAAACGTATCCGTATCCCGACCAAAGTCAGTATTCCGTGCTATTAGTGCTAATTTAACAGGTCTTCTTCTTCTTTGATATTGGTTTGGTTCAATTATAACCACAATATTTTTAATTTTATTTTTACTTTTGCCAAAGAACTGTGTATAAGTTATGAGTGTTAAACGAAAGCGTCCTTTTTACGGACCAGAGGACGACCTCCACCTCCTGCGGGAGGTTGATGGCCAAAGCATCTTCGAAGACCCGTCTCGATGGTATAAAATAAAAACGTTGCTAAAAAGGTTTTCTTGACAACTTCTTCACGAGTCAGTGTAACTTCAATACGGATACGGATACGGATACGTGTAAAAACTTATGACCTGCTAAAAGTGTCTATTCTATAATCGATCCGTACGCAACTAGCAGTACCTAACAGCACCTAACAGGATTTACTTGTGTCATATTCATGGAAAGTCAGCTAGAACAGACTCATGAAAGGACATAAAAGACGTAAGACACATTGCCAATACCAAAGGTACGTCTGCATCTTATTTTGAATGTTCTAATTTCTCCCGATTGATAGGTTGCGCTTGCGCGTATTCTAAACAATAACTTACTTTTTCAAGTCAAAGATTGGGGTGAACGTTTGTAATACATTTAAACGGTTCATTATTGTGACATTTTGACTAGGATTGATCACAGAACTGGCTTTTTTCCATTTCTCTCGCACACCATTATTATCTGAACTCTATTTACAAATGTTCCTGTATCGACTGTACAACTACAATTAAATCCCATCGAATTAATTTGGAATTCAATGAAACTTAGAGTAACGGCAAAAATGTGGATTTCAATTGTAAAAAAGTTGGTAGATACTGTGATGGGTTTTTTTAAAATCAATTTTACAGCGGAAATGTAGAAATTGTGAACTGTTCCCATTTAATTTGAATAGTATAGTGATAGTGTATGATGCCAAGCTCTTCTAGATCAATTTATAATCGAGGTTTTCATCGACTTGAGAAATAATCAAAGTGAATCAAAGCTTAACATTAAAAAAATTATTTTTTTCCTTGAAATTTTCATAAATATATAAACAAATATAGGAAATTTGAAGATTTAAGGGTTAGAACGTGGGAACTCCGATGATCGATGAATCCAAAGTCGATAATCTTGTAAATGTTTTATATTTATACTTTATCACATTATCTTTCACTTCTCTTCATTCTAGCATGATCGAATAACTCAATTTCAATTCAATTATTGGATTTTGGGGAAAAAAATTGATTCTACCCTGTTATCCGAGATTTAATCCTCTTCGGGGTTTGGTTGGAAGAAAAAGCAAGTTAATTAACGGTCGCCGTAGGGGCAGCTGTAGCTGTGCACCCATGGGATCGCCATTTGCTTAATTTGCACAATGTATCGCGGTTCCGATCATGTGGTAATTAAGATGCAGACAAAAACCACAGAAAACCTGCATCCATCATCCCGGAAAAGGGGTGTTGTGTAGTATTTTTCATATGCTTGAAGTGCGGTGCACTAAAAAGTACGTTTTTTGTAGTGTTGTGGCGCCTCGCAGTCTGGAACGATGGTTCATCGTTTGCTTTTTGTGCAGTTTCCGTGAAGTTTTTCCAAGTTTTCTGTGCACTTTCCCGTGGTGTTCCAACGTTCCAGCGCGTTGTTAGAAAAAGCTTTATTGCCCTGTCCTTGAACAAAGCAGTTGTTATTATAATAGGCCAGTATAAGATGACAAAATGTCTCAACCACCATCTTACGAAAGTAATTTTGTGATGACTCGATTGGGAAGGTTGGAGAGTTAGTAGCTTTGTAGACGATTCTCCAGAATTTAATGAAGTTTATTTGAAGGTCTCTGAGAAAATCAAATATGTCTTCATAGTTTATGTTAACGGCGAAGAAAACAAAGAAGAATATTGGGATATGGATTTTATTTGGAGTGATTTTTCTGGAGGTAGGAGTTTGAAAATGGAGACTCCAGTGACGTTTTCAATGTCGAAGTCTTCTGGGCTATATTTTCCTCAGAATTTTTGGTACAGTACAATAGGGACATGCTTGCTAACCTAACCATTTCTATTAAGAGGGATTGAAATGTTCTTCTGAGAGCATAATTTGGATGAGAGGTCTCGACGATACAGGGTTGGTACCTACCGCAGTTGTGGATGATGATGAGGTGAGGAGGGTGATTTGGACAAAGCTGAAGGTACTTTCTTGATTTAATTGTGGATGTATACTTCATGCATTGAGGAGGCATGAGAAACAGAAAACTCTGCTGCCTGGGGATAGGAGAGTATACTCAAAACTTTGTTGTCACTTGCGAATTTATTGAGGACGTCTTTCCCCTTTTTGTTTGGGGGGAAATATTTATTGGTGTCAAATATATAACTAAATTTGGATGAATCACGTATTTAAGAAGAGATGGTGGGGGAACAGAAGTTTACATCGATATCTATGCGTGGTATGGTTGAAGAGCCATATCCTCTGGGATATGATATTGTGGATGCTTTTGAGAATGAGGGAAACGTCGCTGTCATTATCTTGTCTTTTTCTTGCGTTTGGTCCCCGTTTGGCGCATGGTTGGGATGGGATTAGATTTACTAGTTTCACTCTTTACTGAGTTCACATTTTTACGGTGTAAACTACCTCCAGTTCTTATCGCTTAGAAGATTCATTTTGATTATCATATTTTCCTTTTGAAACGCGTATTCAGCTTAGACATAGTCTGCATCTAGCCATATCGAATTCCCAGAGTATTAATAAAACTCGAACACCGTAGCAGGATTTTCGATCATACCCGGCCGTGAACGCGATTTCCGTGCCACTTACCGACCCCATTTGGTCACCAAGGAGCAAATTTCCGTAGAAATATTCCTTGAGGGAACGGTAGTGTGAATTATTTTCAGGTGTATCCTTGAGCCGTGTAAAAATAACCCCATAAAGTACGTTTCCAATTCAGTTACAGAAGAGATGAAAGAGTTGGGAATGTAACGTTGAGTAACCGGTTCCTTTTATTAAATATGAATGAAATTTTTAATAATTGTGATAATTAAATTCTCCTCCGGTCAAGTGAATTGGGTTTTTTTTATGAAATTTATAAGGTATATGAGGAATATTTCACATTTAATTTCAAGTATTTTAGTGGTATTTAGGACGTTTTCGTTTTTCAAATGATGGTATGAATTTCCAGTCAAGTTCAAAATCCCCCAACCTTAATATTTGATCTCTCGACAATAGAAAAAACCATAAACTCGTCTTGATACGGTTCGAAGCTATCTGCCCGATACAAAAATTGGAAAAAAATCAATGTTCACGTGAATATTTTAATATAACTTACATGGTTTATCTTGTACTGACTTTACAAGGGTTACGAGGGTTTATTACTCTGCGGCATTTATGAATAAACTATTAAAACATCTAAGTCTATATGAAACTATTATCGAACGCTTATGGTCGAAGCCGATGGTAACAATATAGACATTTTAAAGAATAAATAAACCACCTAAGACTTTAATGTAATTCTAAAAAAAAGCAAATTTTCACAGACAGCCCCTTATAGAATCTGCTTTTTTAACATAAAAAGAAATCTTTTACCTCCCGG
>CAJUYI010007348.1:0-12245 GCA_910591695.1 Galerucella pusilla
AATGTGTATCTGAAATTTTGGCTCAAAATTCTCATTATTATGGGCCCCACAATTTTTTCAATTAGGACGTGTTATTTCATATACAAAGAAAGGTTCATAGATCAGTTGCAAACGTTGTTTTTCTACAACAAAACCAAAGTCCTATTCTAATAATTAAATCCAGTGAATTCCTGCAAAAGCCACCACTGGATTTTATAAATCCTACTATTTATTTCCTTGTTAGTTCGTGAACATTTCAGGTATTTCCCAAATCATGAATATTCAAGTTACTAGATTTACATTGCCCATTAATATTCCCATAAGACTATCGTGACAATGAGACAGTTTCCTAATTTGTAATTACTTATTTCAAAATGCTACAATTACTCTCCAAATGAGCCCACCAGCTGAAATGAAAAACTCTGAAGACTGAATAACCTCATTAAAAACATTTCCAGTTGTACTAGATATTAATTAATTATTTATTCTAGTACACGCCACTGGTACTGCCGAGTACAAGACCCTATAAACTTGGAGATATATTCTAATGCTTGTGAAACATCCAAAAAGGGTGTCAACTGTATATTAAGTCGGTAAATGGACTGTAATCGTCCAAAACACCATTCTTTAGTCGGTCTTTTAAATTATTCGGGAATGCTGTGGATTCTGAGGGCGCGTTTTATGCGATTTGTTCGGTCCAGAGTTAATAAGGGATCTAGCTTGGATTACTTTAACTCTAATACATGAAATAGTATATATCTTTTTATCTTTTATTAATTCATTCTTATGCTTGGGCTGGGCTCAGCAGCTCAGGCACTTGAACTGAATATTTGTACCATTACCCATTCCAGAAGCTTCGTGCCTTCTATATAGGCCACCAGTTTATCTGGGGGGATCTTCAGTAGTTTTGATGGTTGTGTTATTTCCACTCTAAAGTACTTCCGTCTGAGTTCTCACAGAAACAGAGTATGGGAGTAGGTGTTTCATCGTATAGTTCACATTTTCTGCCCATCCTGTGCAGATGCTTTCTCAGGGTACAATGTCCAGTCACCAGGTCAGTCACTGTCTTCAAATTTCTCTCACCCAGTTTCAACAGCCTGGAGAGTTCCCTGTCTAAGACTCTTAGTATGGAAGTGTCCTTGTGTCAGCTTCCATTTCAATTGGTGTTCCTCAATTATTAGCCAGTTCCCGACTTCTCCTCTTATGTAATCCTTTGTGATTCCACAAAACGGTTCCGGACCTGTGAAGGCTCCTTTAGAGTCTTCTTTAGCTAGCTGGTCTGCCATTTCATTCCCTGCAATTCCCTCATGTGCCGGCACCCATATTAAAGAGTCTCTTGCCAGCTGTTTACCTTAAGCTGGGGATTATCTATATTTTCAAATAAAAATTATTGGTGTAAAGATTGATGTTCAAATCAATCGACAGACAGAAATATTGCTTCATATTAATCTCAGTCTGGCAAAAAGAAATGTTTTCTCAGAAACTTTTTTTTTATTACCTTACTTTCCACTTTTGGGAATCCTCCTATACAAAATATCGTAGATACAGTATCGCTAATTTTTTTCCATATTTATTTATTATTTAAGAATGTATATCTGAAATATCAATTCAAAATTCCGATTATTTTAGACTGTACGATTTTTTGACTAAAGGCGTGTACTTTCTATTATCTTCCAGCTTCATTTTCAGTTTTCCCAGATACTTTTATGTATGGAAATTCACTAATTGGATTTTTTTGGAACTTTAGTTCTTTATGCCAGGTTATGTTTGAGCGACCAGGGGTCGCGACGCAAAAGATCTGACCGTTACGCGTTACGTTACGAAACGTTATGTTACATTTCTTCGTTATGTGCCTTGCGTGCTTGTGCCTCCTTAGTCTCTCTCTCTCGTTTACGAAGCAGCGATTCATAATTATAATTATGCTCCTACTCGGATTTGAACCCGGGCCGCCCGCGTACAATGCAAGCATTCTAACCACTGAACCACCGATGCTATATTGAAAATCTATGCAAAGCTGGTATTCGCAGTGCTAGTGATCTACTTGAATTTGTTCGGATAAATTTTTACTATTATTTCCATAATTTGTTTTGCGCGATTAAGGGGTCTAGCACATTTACTTTTCGTAATACAGGGTGTTGAAATTTTGAAAGCTTGAATGTTTTAATTCGATAACTTTAAAATGGATGGATAAATTGATTTGTCATTTGGCAGGTTGTTTTTAAATGTAAAAGGGCATATTTTGAAAGAAATTGTAGTTTGTGCAACTAGTGTGGATATGATGGCCATGTCGCACGAGGACGAAGTTTGAGCACGACGCCGTAGGCGGAGTGCTCAATCGTTCAAGTGCGATACAGACAATCCACACGAGTCGAGCAGCATATTTTTTCTACGATCCACTTAAGAAAAAATCTAGAAAATAAAAATTTCTATAAACTGTAATATACCTAACTTCAAATTAAAAATTTTACAATTCAATTTTATGTTTCCACTAATTTTGTGGTAAACGTACAGTTCTTGAAATTTGTATAGGGCTACGGTTTCATTTTTTAAATATACGATGCTGTTTAAATATACGATGCTGTTCTAAGTAGATGTTGCCAGTCGGACTCCCTCATGAAAGGTTCCGTACCACTATCTATAATAATGAATATTCTGCTAAATATTTCAAACGTCTACCTGTTGTTGTTATTATTATCAAGCAGAATAATTATTTCCGTTTAGTTAACTGATGGCCTACATTTCCATTTTGTAAACTGTGCCACACGATTCGAACATTATATTTTTTCTACGATCCCTTCAAGAAAAAATCTAGAAAATAAACATTTGAATATATACTGTAAAATAAATTTAACTTGAAATTTAAAATGTTCAACAGTTTTATTTATAATCGTACCAATTCAATTTTATGTCTTCACTAATTTTTTTGTGATAAACGTACAGTTCTTAAATGTACAATTTGTACAATGTTACGGTTTCCCTTTTTAAATATTATGCGAAGCTGTTATAAGTAGATGTTGCCAGTCGGACTCCCGCACGAAGGGTAGGTATCGTACCTTTATCTACAATAAATATGCAAAATACGAAATATTTCAAGCGTCTACCTGTTGTTGTTATCAATATCAAGCAGAATAATTATTTAAAAATAAAATCATTAATGAAAAAAAAGTTGTATCATGGGGAATCGAACCTAGATCTACCGCGTAAGAGTCTGACATGTTTACCACTCAACCATCGAGATCTATTATAAGGACATGTCCATCGGTAGCTCCTCAATTACCCATTCTATTCTATTTTTAGTATTTGTTATCAATTTATACGGACTATTTTATTTGTTCATTTTTGTAAATAAATATTTTTAATCCAGTGCTTCTCAACCACCAAAGAATATGCAAATCGTTTATCTATAACGTCAGATGTATTTTATAATTTTTGCTTAAAAGGAACTAAAGTTCCTACCCTGTGTCCCGCGACACGTTCTACCTTTTTTTTCCATTTTGGGAGCCGTTCAGATGCCGGGAGCACTGCAGCCTGTTGGCTTATTGTACTCTGCTCCCATATTTAGTCCACCCATCCAGTTATCCCCGTACCTTCGAGTAGACGGTATAGGTCCATTGGATGTGTGCCATATACTTCAGGTGGCACATTGGCCTCTCCGAAGATTGCCCGTCTCCTCGAGTGCAGTGCCTCACAGTCAGACAAGATATGGGTCACGGTCTCGTTCTCCATGCCACATAGTCTGCAGCTGAGGTTCCCGTTATATAACCCTATTTTATGCAGGTGATCTTTTAACGGGGTATGACCTGTTAGATAACCTGCAATAATTCTTAGCTTATTCCTGCTGATATTCAGTAGTTCTTTGGCCCGCTTTGCACATGTGTCACCTATGAAGGTTTTGCTGTGTACCTGTTTCGGAGTGTTCCTCCAATGAAGTCTATGTTGGCTTTGTACCCATTTTTGTATTTGCGCTCGGACTACCTTTTTTGTGGTCCCAAGAGCTGGTTCTGGTCCAACATATGATGTTGCTGAACCTCTTTTTGCGAGTTCATCAGCTTGTTCATTTCCAGAAATACCATTATGTCCCGGCACCCACACCAATCTTACTTTAATGTGGTCTGCCAGTTCATTTAGTTCTTTCTGACATTCTTCTACTAGTCTGGATGTTACCTTGCGGCTATTTAAAGCCGCAAGGGCTGCCTGGCTATCAGTTAGTATGTTTATCCTATGAGTGTCAGTCCTATATTTGTTAATTCTGACACATTCTAGGATGGCATAGATCTCTGCCTGAAATACAGAGGTATGTTTGCCTAGTGAGAAAGAGCCTTTTGTGTTTCTCTTTTCACTGTACACTCCTGCTCCTGTTCCTTCCCCTGTCTGTGATCCGTCTGTGTACCAGGTCTCTCCTCGGGGAAATTTCAGTCTGCTTGGGTCTTGCCAGTCCTTTCTGTGAGGTATTTCTACCTCATATTTAGGGCTTGGGAGAAATTTAGTGGCCATATAGTCTGTTTTCATATCTAAAATGGCTTCACTTATGATGTCTTTAACAGATGTGTGTCCTGATCTAACTATTTTGTTGCTCAGATTATCTTGCTGCCTAAATAGTCCCATCCTTGCTTCCCCCATTATCACGAGGTGTAGTGGAGGAAGGTCGAATAAGGCTTCTAGTGCTGCCGTTGGCGTGCTTCTCATGCATCCTGCAATGCTGAGGCATGCAAGTCTTTGCACCTTGCCTAGTCTCGTCATTGCATTCTTTTGTGTCGTCTTTGTCCACCAGACCAAAGACGCATATGTTATTATGGGTTTAACCACTACACTGTATATCCAGTGTATCATTCGCGGACTCAACCCCCATGTTTTCCCACAAGTTCGTCTTGCCATCATTAGTGTGGTTTCCGATCTTGCTGCAACTTTTTCCATTTGTTTGGACCATGTTAATCTCGAGTCAATAATCACCCCGAGATATTTAACATCCATAACCATTGGAATTTCCGTACCTTGAAGGTATAGTGGTCCCAAACCTGCCAAGTTCCTTCTCTTGGTGTAGGGTACTAAGTTTGATTTGGTGGGACTAACCTAATTGGATTCCGCAGATTACAAAAATTAGGCCAGACGATAGGGGAAACAACAAGAACTTAGCAATACGGCTGATTTTTTTTTCATAATTACCTTCAAGTATGTAGATTCCCAAGTAACACATTTCATTTGCCAAGCAAATAATGCTAGATCGAAGCAAATAATCCAGAAAAAATGCTAAAGTTTGGCATATTCTTAGCATTATTTTATAGAATTATTTCAGCATCCCTTCAAAGACGTCCAATCTCTTTCGAAACCTAATATTGCAGCCAAGTAGCAATGATTGCTAATAAGTCATTAAAAGTAGCCAAAGAATAGAAATGTTGGCTTTAAAAAATGCCAAAAAATGAATGGCGAAATTGGAATTTTATATGGTCATAAAATGCCATTAAGTGCTTCAATGAGTGCCATTTAAAAGCAATGATACGAAGTTTGGTATTGGAATTAATTTGGATTTTAAATGGAAATGAATTCCAAAAAATGTCCTACTGTATTGCTAACCTCAATGCGATTGTAAATCTTAATTCCAGTTAAAAGGTTTCATAATATTTCATCAGAAATCATTATAGATCATGGAGAAAAAGATTGGATTAAAAATAAATGGAAAATCACAAAACTACGAAAATTTGGACGAGCAGGTGCGTATTACAGGCGTGTACATAAAAGTAGTAGCGCAGCTAAAAGTTACAACGAAATAACGATAGACACAGATCACCTTCCTGGTTCTTGGACCACGTCTCTTTATTGATGGCATTGTCGTGGGACTCTTTCTTTACAGGCTAATACCACTACGTCTTGGTGGAAAATTTGTTGTTGCTGTTGTTCCTCAGGAACAACACACAAAATTTTATCTCCACTTTCCAAGGTCTCAATAAATTTAAAGTTGTTCATTTTTTATTGGGAAATGATTATAAAATATGACCTATAAAACAATCTATTACTCAAAACATAACATCACAATAATATTCTGTTTCTTCAACTTTATAATCTTGAAAGCTTTCACAAAGCAATACGAACAGCTATCTAGCTTTTAATTCCATAAAGCTTCGTATTGGCATAGAAAAATGCTTATTAAATACAATAAAGACATGGCCGAACCGTTTGCTCACGATAATGAGCAATGTTGCCATAGTTTTTATATCTATATATTGATATGTATATGATACATATATGATCTATTTTTATAGTATAAGCATGGAATATGCAAATAATCTGGTTCAGGATATTATTTGATTTTTAACTGGGATACAAATTTCAGAAAATCTGGGAAAGTAAATCAATTTAATCCATCAAATATAATATTATCAATCAATCCAACTAAAAATACTATTAAAAACTTCAATTTCAATTCGATGTATATAATTCATTGATAAAAATTGAATATGGCAACACCGTAATTTATGATGAAATAATTTAATTTATAAAGTATATTTTGCTCACAGTTATCACTGGCCTCTCTGTTTTCAGGAAGTATTTCATTCACATTTTACAGAAAAGTAAGGTTTGCAGAGATTTCTAATGGTTCACAATGATATTTTCCAGTTTCAAAAACCATAATAATTGTCATAATTTATTGAAGGAAAGATCTCTGCCATAACAGTTGACGATGTTTGATTTTGTGAACACCTACATAACTGTTGGCATAAATTTCCAATATAAATCTAATATTTATCCAAAACAAAACTTCATTACATTCTCACGAGAGATGTTCAACTGCGCATGATCATTCAAAGCATTGAAAGCCATTTCTGGACTAAACGACTGCTTCTTTATGTCGCTTTGAGAGCCAATGTTGGCAATCAAATCTAATAAAATGTTCTTTTGGTGCCAATGTATGGCTATTCAGGCCTACAGGTTGAATTGCTAATAAGCTATCAAATCTACTTTAAGGCCAAACCGCGCGCTCCCTTTAGGCAGCGATTACGTAATGAATGCTACATGTAGAAGCTTTAGTGGACGGTTTCAATTGCCTATTAGCTTCAAGAGTGACACAAAAGTCGATTTTAAATCTACTTCGATGCTTGTTGTGTTACTTGCCCATTATCGTGAGCAAACGGTTCGGCCATGTCTTTATTGTATTTAATAAGCATTTTTCTATGCCAATACGAAGCTTTATGGAATTAAAAGCTAGATAGCTGTTCGTATTGCTTTGTGAAAGCTTTCAAGATTATAAAGTTGAAGAAAAGGAATATTATTGTGATGTTATGTTTTGAGTAATAGATTGTTTTATAGGTCATATTTTATAATCATTTCCCAATAAAAAATGAACAACTTTAAATTTATTGAGACCTTGGAAAGTGGAGATAAAATTTTGTGTGTTGTTCCTGAGGAACAACAGCAACAACAAATTTTCCACCAAGACGTAGTGGTATTAGCCTGTAAAGAAAGAGTCCCACGACAATGCCATCAATAAAGAGACGTGGTCCAAGAACCAGGAAGGTGATCTGTGTCTATCGTTATTTCGTTGTAACTTTTAGCTGCGCTACTACTTTTATGTACACGCCTGTAATACGCACCTGCTCGTCCAAATTTTCGTAGTTTTGTGATTTTCCATTTATTTTTAATCCAATCTTTTTCTCCATGATCTATAATGATTTCTGATGAAATATTATGAAACCTTTTAACTGGAATTAAGATTTACAATCGCATTGAGGTTAGCAATACAGTAGGACATTTTTTGGAATTCATTTCCATTTAAAATCCAAATTAATTCCAATACCAAACTTCGTATCATTGCTTTTAAATGGCACTCATTGAAGCACTTAATGGCATTTTATGACCATATAAAATTCCAATTTCGCCATTCATTTTTTGGCATTTTTTAAAGCCAACATTTCTATTCTTTGGCTACTTTTAATGACTTATTAGCAATCATTGCTACTTGGCTGCAATATTAGGTTTCGAAAGAGATTGGACGTCTTTGAAGGGATGCTGAAATAATTCTATAAAATAATGCTAAGAATATGCCAAACTTTAGCATTTTTTCTGGATTATTTGCTTCGATCTAGCATTATTTGCTTGGCAAATGAAATGTGTTACTTGGGTGGGTTACCTAATATAAAAAAAAGTTTACCAGTATATCGATTTCCCAAATTAGAAAAAAGAATCAAAAATTTTTCAATATTTCACGCTGGGAGGAAGGTAAAGAAAAATAAAAAATACCACCGTATAGAAGGAGTGTTTTGCAACAAAAAAGGTATCTTGCGTTTCTTTCGTCCGAGCAATGGTTTGTCCGGAAAAAATTCGGTAAACCAAGTGTTCTGCATCCGCGCGACTCAATTTTCTGAAGCGCGGCGGAGTACATTATCAACTACTGTACAGTTATAATGTAAATATAAATAATTGTAATAAGGAAAGTGTCGGCTTTAAAATGGCAATTTTATTGTCATCGCACATAATCATTTTCAGCAAATTACTCATATAATATAAATATAATATTCTAATAAAAAACCAAGTACCTCAATAAAAAACATTATTATATAATAAGGTGGCATTGAATCAATTTTTCGAAAGATGGAAACTGTTATTTATGAGGTCTGTTCCCTAGGTAAAATTTACGGATAATTAATTTTTCCTAATTACGAAATACTGCACTTTTCATTATTTTGTAAATTTTAGGAATCTTGAATTTACAAGAAAATATATATATATTAAATACTGTAACTTTGATAAAACTGGAGTAATTTTAATGGGGTTTGCGTAGAAATGTTAGGGAAATCAAGAATATATGACTCTAAATCTCCGAAAAAAAATATGTTCATTATAAATGGATCAGAGATTGATCAAATAATAAGTTTCAATAAAAAAAAACGTGTGTATTCGTCAAAAATTTTTATTATCCAATAATAAACTTGCTATAAACATAAAAAGTATTCTTAGAAATTAAATAAATTAAATACAAATTGATTCTTTTTAAAGAAAAGGTTAAGTGAGAACCTGCATGAGAACTTTTAATAAAGAGTATTTCCACCTCTAGAATTTATGCAAGCTTGAAGTCGCCTGCCCATGCTGTTTACCAAATTATTGATATTCTGTTTAGGAATATTTCGCCATTCTTCTTGGGCCGCATGAACAAGCTCATGTACACTCCTGGGTGGATTTCTGCGTGCTGCCACTGCCCTGGCAAGCATGTCCCAAGCATGTTCTATGGGATTCATGTCAGGAGATAGGGCAGGTCAGTTCAAACGATTGACCCCTTCAGTTTCAAGATACTCATTTACAGCTCTGGTCCGATAAGGTCGGGCGTTATCGTCCATAAAAACGAAGGAATTGCCAAACAGCTGCGCGCCATAGTCTCACGTGAGGATGTAGAATCTCTCTGAGATACCTATCACCAGTCATCGTTCCCTCCACATGAATTAATTCTGTGCGATCATTTAACATGATACCAGCCCAAAACATAGCACTTCCTCCTCTGAAGGGCGGCACGGGGCGAACATGGGCAAGCTGAGCAACTCTGGTTGGATCCCGCCACACACGTATTCGATGGCTATCTTGTACCAAACAAATCCTTGTCTCGTCGGAAAAAAACACCAAATTCCAATATTCTTCATTCTTCAGGCAAGGCCGCGTGCTCTTGAGCCCACTGTAGTCGGCGAACTCTGTGCTCAGGTTGTAGTCTGGGCACTCTTATTGGTCGGCGACACCTCAAACCTGTCGCAAGTATTCGTCTTCGTAATGTCGAGATCGATACTTAAACTCCCAACGCATGTTTCATATTTTTTTGGAGTGCTGGTATTGCCATGGTCGGGTTTCTTCGGATAGTTGAGTGGATATAGCGGTTCTGCTGCTGATTAGTAACACGCCTTTTACCGCTTCTAGGTCTATCACGAAGAGAATTGGTCTGGAGATACCGGTTCCATACACGATACACATCACTTTGCCAAACGCCAACTCTGTTTGCCACGAATCTTTGAGAATGACCTTCTTCAACTAAAGCCACTATTCTTGCACGGTCAATCTCACTTATGACTTGACGATTCATGTTTGCACTTAAAATCGTAAAAATCAAATGCATTTAATGTTAAAATGATCGCACTAAAAATGTTATCTTACAAAAACATCTGTATATTGCAAAAAATATGGAACATATTGAAATGGTAAACATTGATAAACAAGCCAACAAAAAATTGTTAGCGCAAAAAAAATTCCTTCGCATCCGAAGAAGGTGATGCTGAACTTTTGAATCTATGGTATAATTTTTTTCATTCATTTTTCCAATGAAAATATGTAAAAATCAATTTATCACCTTTTATTTATTATTGACAACCTCAACTCTTACCAAAGATTGGAAAAAAATTTTGATTGAATATTTATATTTTTTTCATAAAAAGCTTCTAAACTCTTTCTTTTTATATATTGGTACATATTGTACCCGAAAAAATTCGGCAGAAATGTTTTGGTAGTCCTCTCAACTTCACTATAAACCGTCTTTGTCTTTGAGGAAAATTTTAACAAAATTCTCCCATTATAAAAGGAAATTTTTCTGTTGGAGAAAAGCTTTTGGTACGCATCCAACTTGCTGCAACATCCGTTTTTATTCATTGACACAAGTACACTTCCTCAACGTATACCGAAACTTTGTACAACAAAGGAAAACCTCGCAAAAGTTATCCATTCTCATACCCGGTACACGATCCCCCGAAGCGAGGACAACCACACAATATATAATGTCGGACACAACTTTTGAATTCACTTTATTTCCTCGACAAATTCCCGCGGCTCCCAGCAAATCGTTAACAAACATTTTCTATATTCTATTGAAGGAGTTGACGGGCAACGCTATGCGCACAGTTACCTTTTGATTGGCGATATATATTTATTTTAAATAAAATAGTCTAGAAATACTGTGTAGCTACCGTAAACCCCAAATATAAGGTCGTCTGGGATATTCGCTGGTGCTTGGAATCACCAAGAAACCATCTACGTGAGCACTACCTACATTCTACTGCATGCAGGACGTACAAGGTACCAAAATTTAATTCATTCTGACCGGATTTGCACTTAAAAAGTGCGCTACCTATCTGTGGATGTCGTGGAGTTGATTTAGAACCGTTTTTCTGACATGGCAGATGTGATTCCCCGTGGAATAGGCATTATTCCACGTCCAAGTTCATGTCACGTACTTAATCAAACTGTTCCAATTAATCAATGGAAACCGAAAAGGCGACCCTTGACATAATATTACATTATAAGTTAATAATAAGTCCTAACTGGAATACGGAATCCCTGGATGCCATTTATTTGGGAAATGAAAGAAGTTTTGCGGTGGACTGAACAATTATTTCGACCTCCATTGGGAGAAAGTTATTTCCTTTTCGTTACACTGTTAGGATAAGTAATTAATTAATCTCTGTCAACTTAATGAATATATAGACAAAAACAATAATAAGCTTTTCTTATCTTAGGTACTATACAATTTCTCCATTAAAATTATTTCAATTGTTTCCACAGTAAACAATTTTCCACAAGAAATACTTGTAATGTAATGCTTTAATATTATAACACCCTGTATGTAACAGTTAACAGTTTTAGTATTAAAATTAGTTATTTTGAATCAACATTTAAAAAACAAAAACTAATTTAATACAATCCAAATTGATATAGTTTTGCGTACATCCTGTATACAACCTCACATAGTTTTATTTCAAGCTCTCTGTTAAAAGTTCCAAAGGAATAAGTAAACAATTTTTTTTATTCTGATAAGAACCACAGGTATTTCAGTTTTTATTTCGGCAAGTATCTCAGTTAGCAGTGTATTGTCAATACTGTCAAATTATTTCAAACAAAGGACTTGAATAATCATCGGAACAGTTTGAGTTTGTTTAAGACTAATTTTCGTGTGAAAAGCTTTGTTTTTATTACAAAAACTAGGCAAATTAGTGATATTAGTGTTATAAAACGTCCCTCTTGCTTATATTATTAAGGTAAGGATGTTAATTTTATACATAATTGTTGAGATTTTCTAGGGCTATGCAAAGTACCAAGTGTTATAGAAACAGTTGTCTTTCATATTTTTGGAAACTATTAAAAAAAATAATGCGTTTTTGAATTAGACTGGAAGTGCAAGGATGTAAATCTGTTTTTTCGGAATATTTAGACCGACGATAAAGATTAATCTGTATATCTGTGATTATGTTGTAGTTGATGTAGATGAATACTAGTCTATTTATGTTATCTATGGTCTATTTCAGTTT
>CAJUYI010007349.1:1034-12242 GCA_910591695.1 Galerucella pusilla
AAATAGTGAGTCCTCCAGAACCGAAAATTCCACTCAAACTCATAACACTCCTAACAATACCTCCGGTTATTCCGGAAATAGTGAGTCCTCCAGAGCTTAAAATTCCAGTCAAACCCATAACATCAATACAACCGATAATTCCAGAAATACTGAATCCACTAAAACCTGAGCTTAAAATTCCAATTGAAACAATAACTGTTCCAGCAAAACCAATCTCAGTTCCTTCAATTCCCGAACTCATAGACCCACTGGTTAAAGGGACAGGTCAAATATCGGTCAAGCCTGACTTCATACCAAAACAAAATTTACCAGATATTGATCTCGAAAACAATAATTTAACCAATATTATATCAAATTTTCCCAAAATAAACATAACAAATGATCAAATGGAAAATGGTACAGACTCAGGAGAACCATTCGCACTAGGTTCTATGAAGTGGCGTGACGTTAAATGGTACGCTACAGGTGCCGCAGGCATAGCTGTAATTGGAATAATAGGCTACGTTTTGGGACTAATATGTCGTCCTAAGGGAACGTACTGGATTAATAATGATCTACCGGAAGCTGTTCCCGGTACAATAAGCAGCTTAGATCAATCCACAAACCAACCATTGGATCGACCATTGAACCAGCCCTTAGATCAGCCATTAAACCAACCTCCAATTGAAAGCTTAAATCAACCTCCAAGTGAAAGCTTGAATCAACAATCAAACCAACCCGTAAGTCAAACCTTGCATCAACCATTAAACCAGCCGTCACTTCAAACCATGAACCAATCATCGAGCCAACCCTTAAGTCGAATCTCGCATCAACCATTAAACCAACCTTCAATTGAAAACTTGAATCAATCCTTAAACCAGCCATTGAGTCAAAATTTGCATCATTCATTGAACCAGCCGTCACTTCAAACCATGAACCAATCATCGAGCCAACCCTTAAGTCGAATCTCGCATCAACCATTAAACCAAAACGTCGTTCAAAACATTAATCAATCTTCGAACCATCCCGTAAGTCAAACCTTGCATCAACCATTAAGCCAACCTTCAATTGAAAACTTGAATCAATCCTTAAACCAGCAATTGAGTCAAAATTTGCATCATTCATTAAACCAGCCGTCACTTCAAACCATGAACCAATCATCGAGCCAACCCTTAAGTCGAATCACGCATCAACCATTAAACCAAACCGTCATTCAAACCATGAATAAACCTTCGGAACATTCCTTAAGTCAAACCTTGCATCAACAATTAAACCAACCTTCAATTGAAAACTTGAATCAACCCTTAAGTCAAAGTTTGCAACAATCATTAAACCAACCACTCAATCAAACTGTGAATCAACCAGCAGTCAAAACCATTATTCACACCATTAATCAACCTTCGAACAAACACTCAATTCAAACATTGAATCAACCATTAAACGAACCTTTAAGTCAAACTATGCATCAACCACTGAACCAACACTTAAATCAAACACTAATCCAACCCCTTAGTCATGAACCATTGAACCAATCCCTGATTCAAACCTCGAGTGAACCATTGAACCGATCAATTATTTATACCTATCAACCATTAAACCAACCCCATACTCATATCGTAAATCAGCCAGCTTTATCTTCCGATAATTCTGAGTCTGCATTTTTATAAAAGCATTATTGTTTTCTATACCTACAATTTATTCAACTTTTTCATGTTACTTTGATTGAACTTGAATATCAAACGTGTTTTGTTATTAATTTGTGTTGAAAGAATTTGTCTAAGCATATTTTCTACTATTATATTAATAAAATTATTATTATGTTATTTATTTGTTTTTTCTTATAATTTCTTATACCACAAATTCAATTCAATTTCCGTTCTTTAAACACGTGTAGTTGTTGCAGGTTATAAAATATGAAAATGTTTAAAAGTTAACGACAGGTGAATAGGGGAATATTTTAAATTTAATGTAATTTCAAAAAAATGTATGATTGTATAGTTAATGTGTTGTCGACTTTTTAATTTGGTTTTTTACGAGTATCGCACTGATGATGGCGTAACAGCCGAAAGTATTTTGCAATTTTTTAAAATTAAAAATTTTACACAGAATACAATGTTTTCTTGACTTTCTAGTCATGTGTACGCAGCTATTTATAGAGATAGAATGTTTATTCATCATCATCAAAATAAATTACAAAAATTACAAAAATTTTACAAAATTATAAAACATCTGTATTATACATCCAATAATATGTTGAGAATAAACGAATAAATAAATAAAATATGCGCATGCAATACATATACATTTCCTATAATACTTTTTAGAGGCACCTAGAAGTATAAACTTCTGTATGTGCCTAATAATTTTTTTATTCTTATATATTTTATATAATGAGCATGTAATGCTATCCATTTGTAAGGCACCTAGAAGGAGGAGCTTCTGTATGTGCCTATTAAAAAAAAATTTCTTATATTTTATATGGTTAAAATAATGACACTATTAAACTAAAATAACTAAAATTTAACGTATAATTTTTGACAAGACTGCCTACCAGAAATAAAACTCTACAACCAAAACCTGAATTATGTTCAAGAAATGCGTTTCCTGGGTATGATTTTTGATTCAAGATTAACGTGGAATTACCATATACAACAGCTTAAACTATCGTGCGCACAGAATATGAATATCCTTAAAGTCCTCGCTGGTCAAAATTGGGGTGCAGATACCAAACAACTTCTGAACATATATAAATCACTGATTCGAGCAAAACTAGATTATGGTTCTATCGTATACTCCTCCGCTAAAAAGAACATTTTAAAACAATTAGACGTCATACAAAATAATGCTCTAAGAATCGCTCTTGGAGCGTACAGAACAAGTCCAGTTGAGAGTTTGTACGCAGAGGCTAACGAATTTCCACTTACAATCAGGAGACACAACCTAAGCTTACGATATGCAGCCAGACTAGCAGCGAATCCAAATAATCCGACGTACTCTCAAACCTTCTCTGATAATTATCATAGTATATTCAACAACCACCCTAACCTCCCATTATCTTTCAGTAAAAGAATCAGTGAGTTTAAAAACATTTTCCCCAGCGTAATCCATAATAATTATAGTTACCCTCCACCTTGGACCATTAAGATTCCTATGTGCAACCTAGATCTATTACAACATTCAAAAAAAGACACAAATTTTATTCTCATCAACCAACTTTTCATGAATCTCAAAAGTAGTTTTGCAGACCACTACAGTATGTACACAGATGCATCGAAGTTCACGGAAATCGAAGCGACAGGTGCAGCAGTTGTTACCGAAGTATCCACTCAAAAATTTTGCTTACATAAGGATTATTCAATATACTCTAGTGAACTGTACGCAATATCAAAGGCACTACAACAAATTCCTTTTCAAAACCAAACTAGGGCAGTTATCTACAGCGATTCCCTTAGTGCAGTGCAAGGCATACAAAAATTGTATCCGAATCATCCCATTGTAGCACAAATAAAAAAAGACTTGCTCGCCATACAAAATTCAAATGAAGAGGTGATTATTGTTTGGATTCCATCACATATCGGAATTATGGGCAATGAAAAAGCCGACCAGATGGCCAAAGAAGCATGTACATCAGACAATCTACGGGCACAAACTAGTCCAATTCCTTACTGCGACTTATTGAACTGCATAAACAAGCACTCTAGGAAGATGTGGATTGAACGATGGAAAAAATTGAAGAACAACAAGCTGCAAAAACTTAATCCAGACTTATTACCAAACGAGACAAACCCAGCAGATCGGCGCAGCCAAGTAGTTATACATCGACTAAGAATCGGACATACGAAATTAACTCACGAACATTTATTGAAAAAGGAACCAGTGATTACCTGTTACGTGTGTGATCTGCCAATGACCGTGGAACATTTAATAGTCGAGTGCCCACTATATCATACAGAACGAGTAGTGTACAAAGTGTCAAGTGACCTTAAGTGTGCGTTAGACAAGAAAAACTATACCGGAACAATCAATTTTTTAAAAGCGATAGACTTATTCAAACGAATTTAATTTTTTTTTTCTAGTGACCTACATATAAATTTTAATAATCAGCATACTGACTAACCAAAAAAACACTATACCACCGCTAATAACCTATCATGGTTGATGCGGGTTAAGAAAATAAAAAAAAATAAAATTTTTGACAATATTTAAAAATGGAAAAGTTGAATTACTTTTTATCACAGTTTGTTTCGAGGTATTAAATAAGAATGTTTTTAAATGTTTCCAAGCTTCTAACAACATATGTTCTACATTGTTTCTTAAATGAATTCAATTTGCTTATATTTCTGATATCAACGGGTAATAAATTATAAAATTTAGGTGCTAGGTAGTCAATAAATTTCAAGTTCATAGTTGTATTGCTTCGTGGAATTTTCAGCTGTTTGTTGCTGTTTGATCTGGTACAATATTGATGATCTACAATTTTTTTTAATTTATCTGATTTATGGAAATAATAACAGGACAAAAGGATATAAAGACAACTCACATCACATAATCTCTCATTGTATAATAAGCTGGTGTGATATTAACATTAATAGTTTTTCCATAACTTCCAATATGCCATTTATGGTGGTAGTTCTTTGATATGAAATCGATTTAATCTACGGTTGGCCTATAAAACTTTCATATAAGCGAAACATATAAAATTTATTTTAAAGGTACCTATGTAGGTCTACCAATTTATAAAAGATGATAATCAAATCGGAATTGGAAAAAAAATGGTAAGAACAAAACGAGATGAAGATGCAACTGATTATTCTAATTAGCATTAGTGCTATAGCTTCGAGTAGTTTGTTATGTGAAATGAATTTTCATCTTCTTGCGTCTTCTTTGAGCTGCATGTTGATATGCGGAAAAAACTGGTGGCTACAGCCAAAAATGACCAAATGGTCTTGAGACCTATGCTAGCTTAAGATAGCATAACAAGCAGGTGCGATCCAAAGGCAGGCTTATACTTTAGTCGCGAGAGCTTTGAGGACAACCCGAACATGAGAAATGTTCCTAAAATACCTTTAAATTCTGAATTGAATTCCTTACAAGAATATCTCCAGAGCCTAATATTCCCCTAAAACCCATAACACTTCCAACAATACCACTGGCTGTTCCAGAAATAGTAAGTACCCCAGAGCCTGAAATTCCACTATTCCCTTGCAATAATATCTCCAGAACCTAATATTCCCCTCAAACCAATAACACTTCCACCAAAACCACTGATTGTTCCAGAAATAGTGAGTCACCCAGAGCCTAAAATATTGAGTATTATCGAATTTCTTAAGAATTTATCTGTATAAGTTAGAAAAATGTTTAGGACATAATTTCTGGATGAAATGTTCCATTCACCTTGTAGTTTACAATCAACTGATAGGTAGTGTAGCAACAAACTTCGTAAAATGTAGTGGCGTGAAGTTAGGAAAAATTTCCATTGCAGCAGTTGGGCATGTTCTCTTTGCTCCTGTAAAGCATACAGACTTTGAATTTTGGAGATGTTTCCTCTCGTCATCAATGGTTCCATAAGTTCACTATGGCTGTGTACATTCAGCTCAGGATTCTTGGGTAACAGCCCCAATATTGCCCTGCCAGGAAATCTTGACTTTTTCTTCAAGAATATTTGTGTTGAGTGTCAAATTTTCCTGGCAAGTTGCAAAAAATTATATCTTTGTGTTAAATTATATTTGGTGAAATAATCTCAGTGACAATCAGTGGTAAATGAAAAAAATAACCTCCAATGATAAATCGCGGTTTTGACGGAAACCACTCTACGGATACAATGGTCTAGTCCAGGTTAAAATAGATAATGATTAAATCAGAAATGGGAAATCGCGGTTTTTTTATATACAGTAGGCTTATCAAGCTAGTATAAAACAAAGCCACTCCAAATATTTCCCACAGATCCAATGGTCTACCAGTTTGAAATAGATTATAATTAATTCTGAAATAAAATATTAACTGGGAAACAACTATGAAGACACAACTGATTTTTATTATTCTTATATTGATTAGCATAATAGCATCTGCTGAATATAGTTTCTTATGTGAAATGTCATACCCCAGATGTGGGCTTAAACTTGAACAAAATATAGTGTGTGAAAGAGATGAAAAGTGTGTACCAAGTCCAGGGTGTCAGGATCTACCGAAAGATGTCGAATTCTCAAAATTCATCTTACACGAACACAACAGATTGAGACAATCGATTGCTAGTGGACAAGAAACTAGAGGTTTCACTGGAGTTGCTTCAAATATGTTTGCCATGTCTTATGATAAGGATTTGGAGTATACTGCTAGATGTAACGTTAATAGGTAAGAAAAAAATTCAATATCTTATGTAAAAAGAAGACAAAAATGAGAATATGAAGGGATTTAATTTAGCCCTAATACCATTTCATTATATCGGATAATTTAGACTCACTTTGGAGTCTTTTCTGTAACTCTTTCTCTAAAATTTAGGGGCCATTAAAAGTTTAACCGGGGTTAAAAAAAATCGATATTCGCTAACCACATTTCCACTAAAATGTTAAATGATTCCTTCAAAGTATAGCCACTTGAAACTATTATTTTTAAAGGGATGTTTATGTAGATTTTGCTGCTGAAGCTTTGAATGAAGAATTAATGGGCTCATTTACATATTTTTTTTTATTTCACCATTAGGAAGAGCATATCATTTTGAGGCTCTGTACAAAAAACTAGACTCCTAATTCGCCAAAAAAAAATTGAACAGCGCTCCTCTCCGAATTTCAGGCGTGACGTCATCGCATATGAAATCTCTCGTTGAGATACCACGGCTACCACGCCGATCGGTTCTCGGTTAGATGACTTCTTAGCTAGAGTAACAGTATTTTGCTAGCTTATATGCTTATTATTTATTTTACGTTCCAGCAAACTCTAAACAGTGTTGTTTGTGAAATGAGAACGTTTAGAAATAATTTAAACTATTCGACACAATGGACCAGAACCAGGGTAAAAAAAGCTATAAATATTGTGCGGTTCCAGAATGTAAAAGTACTATGATTAAAACATCTAACAAAACATTTATTTCTATTTATAAGGATGCAAAAAAAACGGAACCAATGGCAGAAAAACGTAAAAAGACTCAAAGCATTTACTGATAAGTGTATAGTTTGTGTATTTTTAGGATTTCATTTTTCTTCAATCAAAATCGTTATATAAACTACCTTATAAAATACGTTGTGAATCCATATTGAGAGGGTTATTGAAAACCACACGTTTGTATTAATCTGAATTTTCTAACATTCGTATATAATATTGTTCTTATAGCTTGTGGTGTTATTGATACTCACCGATTCCCTCCGAAGCAGGACAATAACACTTAGTTTCGTCTATTTTTTCAAACTCTCAAAGAGTACAAACTACTTTAAGTAGCTTTTTGAGTTTAGTTTATGCTCGGGTGTCATTCCTGTTAATAAAATACATTTATTTATTTCTCTCTTCAAAGTTTTGATTAACCCTCGGATCAACCGTTATCTCCATAACTTTGTCCACCAGACCAGGAATGAACTAAATCATCTGGAATCACCCTGTATATCATTTGAGAGAGCATGTATTTATGAAAATATTGACATTCTTGTTCTTTCCGACTCGAAAATAGCCAGAACCATATATTGCTAACAATTGTGCAATTACCGAATTACATGGCACCCAGAATAATATACTGTGCTTCCGTACTTCAGCAGAGAAGGAACCCTTTAGAAAAAACCACTTGCTTAAAATTTGACAGTAGCTTATTAATGACAGAGCACGGGAAAAGTGTTATATATGTTAATAGTTATTGCGCGGCACTTGTTAAAATAGTAAAGAAAGCCATTTTCTCAAGATTTATGAAAGTTTTTCACCTTTTCCAGTTGCGAAAAATGTATAAAGACATTTTATTTAAATATCTACTACTTTATGGCTTTCTATTACTGTTTTTGAAAAAATTCAACTTGATTTCATTATTTTTTCATTAAAATGTCACTGACTTAATCATTATTTCCATATTTAGGTGTTTGCTTGTTTACAAAGCAAATTTAAGATAAAGTTGTTATTAACATTCCTAGGACATCTGATAAATGTAGGTATATATGTAGCAAAGCAAAGATTTATGGTAATTAGTGATAATAGAACAAGAAAGTTATAATAGGCCAGACGATAGGGGAAACAACTACAAGAAATTTTTTTCATAAGTACCTTAAAATATGTAGATTAATATGAAAAAAGGTTACCAGTTTATCGATTTCCCAAATTGCAAAATTTTTTTTTCGAAATTCCTCAATATTTCTTGCTGGGAGGAAGGTAGAAAAAAATAAAAAATACCACCGAGTAAGTATGGTGTTTTGCAATAGAAAAGGCCTCTTGCTTATATCCCAACGCAATAGATTCTAGCGTACCGAATGAAAATGTTTGGTTCCAGCAAGACGGGGCAACACCCCATTATGTTTCAATGGTAGGAACTTATTTAGATGAAATCTTCCCCAATAAATGGATTGGACGAAGAGGTACTATTGAGTTGCCAGCAAGATCGCCAGACCTTACGCCATTAGATTTTTTTCTGTGGGGTTATCTCAAGAACAAAGTATATGCAACACAACCAACTAGCATTTTAGACCTCAAAGATAGGATAACCATAGAAATACGGAATATTTCACCTCAAACTTCAAACAAAGTTAATGAGGAGTTCTATAGCAGACTGTGCAATTGCCAACAACTAGGTGGACAACATTTTAAGCATTTATTCCAATGTATTAAAATCAAAAACATCAGATATTTTATGTATGTGCTTAATAACTGTAAAATTAAAAATTTCACCCTGTATAATTCATAATAGAACATACATTATTTAGTTTGTTGGAATCGGTTCATTAAAAGGATTTTAAAAATATGCAAATATACAGGGTGTTTCATCAAAAAAAAAACACCGACTATGGCATACTTGCGTGAATCACCCTGTACATTTACATTTATGTTTACATAACGCACAACTCAATTCAAAAGTTGATGTGTCTCGGCATTTTTTATAAATTTCTAAGATATAATGACATAAAGAATTTCATTCCATAAGTGGTTTCCACACTGTATGAAAAGAAACATTCCATATACAATATAATGTACAGACAGCAGATAGGGAGATAGGTTCCTCCTTATAAGTACCCAAGTTATGCATGTGTTCTATTCTACTGAATATCGTCAAGGCAATTTTATTGATGTTAAAGAAATCAGTATCTTATGATTTTTATTTTCAGGTGTAAGAATGAAAAGGATAACTGCCATGCTACTCTCAAATTCCCATTCTCTGGTCAAAATCTATATTACTCTGCTACATCAGAAGAAGATTTGAAGAATGCCGTCAATGTATGGTTTGGCGAAATTGATAAAATTACATCAAATGTTATTGATAAATATCCTAATGGTATGCTTATCAATTTTAAATATCAATTTAATACTTGGAATTATTTGTTAAATTTAAACAAATTACGTTGATATAATTTAATGCAATCATTGAAGTTAAAATGTTCATCATATCGAAAAATAATTCGAAAACGCTATGATCGACTTAAAATTTTTTGCAAATTCTTAAGAAAGTTGTTGATTGCTCGATAATACAAGTTTGATGTGTACTGATTAGTTCGTTATCAGTTATAAGCAATAAATAAACAATTATGAAACAAATTGAATAACTAGAGAAATGCTTACTACTACTAAATGTGCAGGCGAGCCTTGTCCTGGACAACTCAAGCCAAGGTTCCGACACTGAGGCCACTGGCGGGCCCATTGTGCCAATCCTGCTACCTAGTCATCCATGAAGCCGAGCCCTTCAATAAAGGCCACAACCTTTTTCAGTGGATGCCTGCTTGTGTCTCCAGGAGCCATGACAGTGACTCCGGAGATTCGCCTGCGTAATACAGCCCAGTGTGGACACTCTAAGAGAACATGAACTGACGTTTTATCAGTCATGCCGCAACCCCTACATAGGGAACTTTCCTCTACCTCTAGATTGTAGAGGTGCTTCCTCATACAGCAGTGCCCTGTTAGGAGTCCTGCTATATTCCTTAGCCTACTCCTTGGTAGTTCAGTGGCTGCCCTGGCGTGTCCATCAGTCCATCCCTTCAGTAGAAGTTTGGATTGTCTAGGACCCTGCAGAGCATTCCAATGAGCGATGTGCTGATTCCTCAGCCACTTCTTCGTCTCCTTGCGTATTCTTTGTTTTGTTAGGCCTAGGGTCGGGCCCGGGCCGCAGAAAGGAGCTGCCGCCCCTTCCGCAGCCAGTGCATCCGCCATCTCGTTGCCTTCAAAACCAGAGTGGGCTGGAATCCATTCTAGCCGCACCACGTTCCGCCTTGCAAGATTAGCAAGTAGTTCTCGACATTCGTTAGCAAGTCCTGAGTTGCTGGTATACCCACTCAGGGCTTTAATTGCTGCCTGACTGTCGGAGTATATGGTTATGCGTCGATCTACATAACCTCTGTCTAGGTTTATCTGCGCACATTCCAAGATAGCATATATCTCGGCCTGATATGCAGATACACCCTCACCCAATGGTTACACAAACTTGTGTTCTTGGGTTCCTGGAGTAAATTCCAGCCCCTGCTCTATCACCGGAGCATGAGCCATCTGTGTACCAGACGGTCCCATTAGGCTGTGTATTCCTCTCTTTTTCCCAGGACTCTCTATCCCGTATCATGACCCTGTATGGGGTAGCGAAGTAGTACTTACGCAGGCATTCATCAGCCGCTCGAGCCAGAACTGGAATATCTTCCAGGAGCCGGAGCTTCTTGACGTGCCTGCACTCTTCCCCTCTTCGCACGTATCCCAGCCGTTTCAAGCGCAGGAAAGCCCTCCCCGCCTCAGCCTCGACCACATGGTGAAGAGGCCGAAGACCAAGGATCACCTCCATCGCAACAGTTGGTGTAGTCCTCATGCAGCCAGTTGCCCCCAAACTGACCACCCTTTGAAGGCGTACCAGTTGCGATCTAGCCGTGACCAGGGTAACCCTCGGCCACCAGACCAGAGCCGCATATGTGAGCATAGGCAGCATAATCACTCTATAGAACCATATGATCGTTTTGGGGATCAGTCACCACCTCGGACCAATGGCTCTCCTACAGGCCCAATACGTGTTTGTCACCTTGCTTAGGCGACTATCAAGATGAGCCTTCCATGTCAGTGATTTATCAAGGATCACTC
>CAJUYI010007350.1:0-12242 GCA_910591695.1 Galerucella pusilla
CCATCGGCTACAACGATTTAACAAAAAACCAGCTTTTAGAAATTGAAACAGTTTTTTTGGCTCTGGCTCTTGGACTATTACAACTAGGAGTACCCGTATTTGTACGAGACCAGAAGTAGGAGCTATTTGTGCGCGATTGTGTTAATTTTAATTTAATATAGGTTGTAATAGAATAGGAGACCATACACGGATTGCAATCTGGAGATAGTAAACAAATTAATATTTAATCTTAACGTTCAATATTTACATCATATTTAATTTTTCCTTAAATTTAGATAACTTACCTTACCCAAAACACCCTGAAAGAGAGAGAGTCTACATGCATACATATGATGTAACAGAATTTTTTTAAATAATTTAATAAATACTATATTGAATAAAATTTTGTTTGATTTGGAATTCTGATTCTTCACTCACATACATGGAACATAATATTCATTGATATAAAATCAAATATCAAATAGTTATATTCCATAACATTATATTCACATCTGCATAATATGAAACATAAGCTGACTATTGGAATGAGTTCATTAATATTATTTCCTCATGATCGAAATGTATGTCTTGCCATAGATTACAGAATAAAAATATTTTTATTCTGTAATCTTTGGTTTTGCTCACGAATCACGTTTCTGTTAATGGTATATTTGTATATTTTGCATATATGTCGTTGCTTTTTTTTGATTTTATGTTATATTTATAAAAAAATTAGCTACTTTCTCAATAAAGTACACTCATATTTCATATTTTGCTTGGATATTAATTTATAATAGTAAATATGATATCAAAAATTACTAATAATAGGAAATATACCAGTTTCCATTGGAAATTACTCCCAAATTTTGAAATAAAATTCAAATTTCAAAGCACTTCCCGACCACAACCCAAGGATTTCCGAACGCTACCGATGATACGTGTGATGTCATATCTCTTGTGTTTACTTATGTCAATATGGCCGGTATTGCATTAGGTTATGTGTAGTTGTGTGTTTATATTGTATTTTAATCAACTATTAATTGCTTCATCGACGTAAAAATATCATTTATATGTTTGTTTGAGACCATTACGTGTTTGTGTGTGATTTTTTTATTTCTAAAAGTCAACCTAGTGAAAAGTGGACATAAATAATATTTACGATGATATTTTAAAACTTTTCGAAGAATATATTTTATTTACTTGTTCAGTGACGATTCTTTCATATTTTGTGAGTAAAGATATGGCTAGCGGAGGTTTTGTAAAAGTACAAACTGATAACTTGCCCAAAGTAGACTCATTTATGCTGCTTGAATTTATGAAGTCAAACAGCTGCTTTAATGCAGAGGAAATAAGAGGAGTTAAAGCAATATCGTAAGTACGATTCAAACTATGTTTTATTTATATAATATATACCAACCATATTTCGATGTGTGGCCGTGAGAAAATGATGTTTTTATGGTTGATTCCTAGACATATAGGTTCATAACCTCAAACTATTTAAGAATAAAAATTACCAGCATAGAAGTAGGTACTTACATTAAAATGGTCTTCACAAACAAAAGTAATGCCCTTCTCTTAAGTGTATTTTTGCTTGCGCCACCAGGTAAAGTAACAAATATTTTGTCTGGAGTTTTAATAGACGTTAATTTACACACAGGAACAATGCAATATTTGGAATACAAAGTTTTTTTTCGGCTTTATCCCTTTTTAAGCTTTCAGAAACAAATTAGGTCACAAGAACTCAGAGCGTGATACACGAATAAAAACGTAAACAAATGACGTCACACCATGGGACAGCCATCTTTATGACGTAAAGTGCATTTTGGCGGACTTTCAAATTTTATGATTTTTAAAGTCGTTTTAAAAGTAAAGTTTATATTTTTTTGAAAAAATAGGCATGCAAGGTGTTAGGAGACCTGATAAAGCGTCAATTCCCACCAATAGCAAAATTTATGCTTGTACCCTATTGGTTTGTCCGAGCAATGTTATTAACATCTTTGAAAGATTTTCGGTTTTTGATGTTATATTCCTCACATATGGTCAACATTTATCTGTAAATAACTGCAGCCATTGTTCTCCAGGTATGTCGAAGCTGTTTACTCGATTATTGATGGATTTGGTGAATCGGAATGTTGTCCAATAATGGATTTGAATAGTTTTAAAGTATCTAGTGGCCTTCCTTTAGTATTGCATATTCTGTGGTATTTCATATAACCTTCTCCATCTACTTCTTCCGAAGCATGTATTGCTCTTTGTATTCATTTGCTATATCTTGTCTAAAATTTTGAATTACCGGGCATTGTGACTGTCCAAAATTATACTTACCTCTTTTTCCTTCTTTTCCCATTTTTTTATTATTGATTTACATCACTAGAAAGTGAAAGATATCTATATCTGAACGTTTACATAATCTGATATTTTTTCCAACTGGTATTGTCTCTCTTTAATGGCGAAATTCTTTTGATTAGTGTACTTCCATCTGGCGATTTCCAAGGAAAATGCGTACTTATTATATCTGATTTTTACATTATAATAATATGAGTTCTCATGTCCTAATAATTGCTGCAATTATTATGATCATTGCTTAAACTTCACAAAAACGTTGTGTCAGATAGGGACCAAAAATTATTTTATTATTAGTTAATCTTGACAAAGGTAGCTGGAACGCTACCGAAACGTCGAAATAAAAAAATAAAAAACATTATTGTGGTTTGATTCCCAAAAAAATAAGAGAAAAAATAATAAATAATGCCACAAGGAACTTACAGAAGATATTCACAAAAACAGTTACAAAAAGGTAAATTATTATTAATAACTGGAAAATTAAAGACAATATATTATGAATGAGCTCACCTATATACATTTGGAAATATAAATTTAAAAGTAAATCCCAAAATCTCCTATTTCCACTTCAATAGCCGCGATCGAATCTAAAGATAAGCGTATGTCACTGAACAACTCCCAGAGTTCTTACTCTCTATATCCTATAACAATTCCTCGAATTACAATCGTCTTCTTTTCGAACAAAAAACGTAATCCGAAAATCTTAGCTGTTAGACTTTTCTGCACATCAGTAGCGGATCAGAATAGTTTTAGAAACGATTCGATTTCACGTGGAAGTGTGAACTGAAACAGGAGGATAAAAGGATTTTTTTTTCAAATGAATTGCAAGGACTCTCAAGGAAGTAATCGAACGTGCTTTGACACTTGAAGTATGGTTGAAAAAGCTCAAGAATAATATTTATGTTTCCAACTGATCAATAAAACTTACTTTAAAGTGAAATTTCGGGATAATTTCAACCCAATTAAGAAGGTAAACAATAACAGAATTCTTGCCATATCATATAGACTTTGAAGTTAGTTATAAGATGCTCTTCCACTTTGAGGCACCAAAAAAGAACTGTCGTACCAAAGAGATCTTTACTCATTATCTCACAAATGTGATTCCTGTTTTATTACCTTGTATTCCTTTCTGATCTTTAAATTACAATGCAATGGAAATTGGCATAAGGAACCATCACCCACCCAGTCATTCCAGAGTCACAGATGTTATGACAAAGTCATGTAGTAACCCACTCAATTAGTAAGTCATTCACGAAAAAGCTTAAAGTGGTGAAGACTATTATTATAGGGAGCACCTAGATTATTTCGCGAGAGGCTTCGCCCCAAAAGGAATAAGGTGTGGGGTTTATAAACAGTGTTGGCAGCCCAGTGGGTGACCCAAAAAAAGCCCACTGGGTTTTTCTGGGTAAAACCCACTTCAAAAAGCCTATGGTTTTTGATAAAGTGGGTTTTTTTAATAGAATTTATTAAAGAGATAAAATAAAACGTAATTTTAAAGTTCGGGGGAGGGGGTTACCTTGTCGATTTCTGTATTTCACCTATTTGCATGTGGCGGTCGTATTTTTATAATAGTTGATAAGCAATCCCGAAAATAAGTCGTAATTGTAAAGTAGAAGGTCATTTGAATACTTACTATTTTTATGAACATTATTTCTTTTCAAATGTTTTTTTCACTAAAATCTGAATATAATTTAAAAATATATTGAAAAACATAATAAAAGCCACTTATAATACCCAAAAAAGCTCAGGTTTTTTTTTATAAAAAATCCGGTTTTTTCCAATACTGTTTATAAATGTCTTCACAATCATGGTGTATATACAATTTTTTCCACCGCTAGCCAAATTAAAAACAAAAATTGGAAATAATTCACAAACGCACCTCGGGAAGCGTTTACCCCAACGTCTGACTGTCAAGTACACTGTCACTTTTCGATATATTATGAACGTACTCGTTATGTCATCAGTCATTTTTGGTTGAGCGCAAATTTTAAACTTATGGCCTTTTCATTCAAATGATTTTATCTTGATAGGTAGTTCAAATGAGCAAATATGTTAAAGACAATCTACTGGGTATGTTGTACAAGTTTTTTTTCAACTACTATCCCTGAATTCTCAAAATATTTGGATTTGTCCATTATTGACCTAGGTAAATAATAGGAAAAATTAATGACAACTGATAAAGAAATTCAACTTCTCAGTTGGCTAGAAGGAGCAATAATTGTCAACTTCACAGCTAGTAGAGGAAAAAAGTATTATTAAGCTCCAGAGCGGAGCTGAGGAACATACATTTTATGACAAGAAATAGTAAGATATAAACTACTACTACACTCGCTAATTGAAATAAGAAGTGAAATGCAGTTAGGAAAGAACGTTGTTTGGTGTGGTAGAGTTTGTTCAACCATCCTTTGCCGTTACGTCATAATCGGTGACGTATTCTGCTTTTTCACGTATGTCTTATAAGTATTTGTTGAATGTTATTTTACACTCAACCTCAAAAGTAACAGATAAAATTTATGTCGACCTTAGATAAGAAATACGTTAATGACGTCATAATTACGTCTCATCCATTTCATGAATGAGAGAGCTGGACAATGTATGACGTAACGGCAAAGGATGGTTGAACAAACTCTACATACAGTAGAAAAAATTGACCTTTACCCTGACGTCACTAACAATGAACAGTAGTAAACACAAACTTTATATACCTCATCCTTTTCTACTGACAGTAAAAATACATCATACAATATACGTACATTTGTCTTTCAAGCAATGACATACGTTCTTATGTAACTCTAATTATTACTTCCAAATGTTGAAAAGAGATAGCACCAAAAACGATTAATCGGTTGTATTCATAAGAATTTATTTTGACCTCTTATGACAACTGTCATTATTTTGATACATTGAGTTTTGTTCAAATCGTTCCATATTTGCATTCAGATAAATTCTATAAAATCGGTTTTTTTCAAGACCTCTATTTATTATTTTTATTCCACGATAAGTACAGAATTTTCTGTTTCGCATTTAATGAATATTTCCAACTTAACCTCACTTCTTAGACGGTGGCTGAACAAGATAAATAAGCAGTCAACGTATTTACGCACACGACAAAGTAATTGTAGCCATTTTTGACTCATTGATTGATTTCGCGAGGTTAGTAGGTATGACGTCAGGGTAAAGGTCAATTTTTTCTACTGTAGACTGATCTAAAAATGATATAGACTGGTCTGGAGCTATACTGAATACAATAGTCTTCTTAGTGTGCGTCATCGTTTGTGACGTACATTCGGGTTTTGGGTATGTCGTTTAATTTATTTGCTATTTTGACAAAATATAGCTATGGTTGAAATAATACCCTTCTTGGTGTGCGTCCTCGATTGTGACGTATATCCGGGGCTTTGACATGTCGTTCATTTTATTTCCTATTTTGACATATAGCTAACCTTAAATTTGATAAATAAAATCAAGGCTATGGTGAAATAATCCTCTTCTGAGCTTTCAATTGCTCCGACTGGGTTATTTTGATGAGACTGTTAGTGGACTGTATTATTTATTTTAGAATTTTCCTGTGGTCCCTATTTGCAGTTTAGGGTTAAACAAAATATCTTGTTCAACAAAGTAGAATTTATTTAACTATAACAACTACGGTACTAATACCTAATTAGAGCACATGACACAACAAATACTAAATAAGTTTGTGGAATAACTCACACAACCTGCTTTACTTTTAAATTTTTTATGGATTGCACTTGCACTGTTAAATACTAGGTTTTATTTTGTATATTTAGCGCATGTGATGCACAAGCTGCCGGCTGAGCATCAGCAGAGAGTAAAAATAGCAGTCAGCGCCATTTTTTTACATGACTTGCATGTCTTCGCCCTGTTCGGTCTTCACTCGTCACTTTTTTTTGGGGAGGACGGAAATTACGTCATGAATTGGGAAGTGACGAACAGAAGAGAGGGTGTGTTCGAATTATTGCCGTATTGCTGACCTTATCTATCACCACATAATTGAAAAGGACAGCAAGAGGATTTTTTTGGATTTAAAGATATGGTGTGAGATTCTTACACCATTGAACACAGTTTAGAAGAGCCAGATTGAGAGCTAATATCATAGATGGTGTGATGAGTACTACTTTTAAAATTTATTGATTTTTGTACTAAATGCGGGTTAAGTTTAAGTTGAGGGTTACTGGTAATATTTGACGAGATGTCGGCAAATTTATCCATATGGAATAAATAGTTACCAGTTTATTTTTCTAGCTGAAAATACTTGAGAACTGCTGATGTTTTTCCGTGAATCTATGCATATTTTTGTATCATTTATATGAATAATAAATAAATAACAATAAGATTAATATCCACTTTTCATAAATAATAATTGACCGTAAACAACAAAGTACAGACCTGACGAAAACTGTCAGTGTGACAGTAGAAAAAGACGTAAGACACATTGCCGCTACGAAAGTAACACCTCCATAGTTTTTTGAGCACCCTATTGATAGGTTGCGCTTGCGCGTAATCTAAACATCAACCAATCAAAGATTAGGGTTAACGTTTGTAATACATTTAAACGGTTCATTATTGTGATATTTTGATTAGGATTGATCACAGATCTGCCTTTTTTCCATTTCTTCCTACGTAATGTTTGAAGGAGATTAACAATCGATGACGAACACAAAGAAGGGTATTATTCAACCATAATTTGATAAATAATATCATCAGGATAGTATTCAGCCAAATCCGAAAAGGCTATGGAATAAATAGTTATCAGTATCTTTTTCTAACTGAAAATAATTGAGAAGTTTCAAAATGCTGATGTTTTTCTGTGTATTTAAACATATGTTTGTATTATTTGAATAAATATAACAATAAAATTAATATACACTTTTCATAAATAATAATTGGCCGTGAGCAGCAGAGTACAGACCTTATACGAGAAGTGTGAAAGAGACATTAGAAGAAGACGTAAGACACATCGCCGCTACGAAAGGTACGTCTGCATCCTATTTTGAATGATTTAATTCCTCCTGATTGGTAGGTTGCGCTTGTGTGTAATTTAAACATCAACCAATCAAATTTTTTAAAGTCAAAGATTAGAGTTAACGTTGGTAATACAATCCAACGGTTCATTTTTGTGATATTTTGATAAGGATTAATCACAGAACTGCCTTTATTCCATTTCTCCCAGCGTAATGTGTTAGAAGGACATTAACAATCGATGACGCTCACCCAGAAGGTTATTATATAAACTCTACCTACAAAAACTCTGTAGGCACTGAAACGGTAGACACCCTGGCAAACCCAGGATCTAAAACCGCTTTCACACTCCTGAACCAGCATTTGGAATATCAAAAACTGCAGCACCAAGAACACAAGTAGCCTAAAGGCTGAGGGGTCGAGAGAAAATATTTCAAGTTGATCTTTTGCCGTTTATTTTGCATACACTTTATACATATGTTCAGATTTTTCCGAGTAACATTCCAGCAACAACCAGCCTAAAACAAGTGTGTAACAAAATTTATATTATACGCGAATATGATAGTAAAAGCGGAAAAAGCACAAGACTCGCGTACGTTTTCTGTTTTTCTTTTAACGTTTTTCCCCCGAAAAGGTTATCCGCGAACAGAAAACGCCAGGACTTTTTGGTATTAGTTCCGCGTCACCGGCGATGATATATTGACGGTTACCGGAGCTCAGCCATTCATCCTCGAGGTACTGATAAGGAATCGCGAGGAAGGAAGGAAGTGTCGATGCAAAGCGGAGATGTGTGCCTTCAGCTTTATGCTATCCTTGGATTGCTTTTGAATTGCTGCTGATAGCTGAAAGTCGCAGTAATTACTTGAACAAAAATTCACGATACACTCAAAGAAAAACGCATGCTGAATTCATCGTAAATTTTACAGGGTGATGAAGTTCAGTAGATCTGTGAGCAGTAATAATATTCCTAGGATATTAAGAAATTTGAATATGAAGCATAAAACTGCTAAAAATTCTTATGAATTTTTTTTTTACTACCAATAACAAAGAGGGCACTCTGAGCTACTACCATGGAGATATTACAGATAGAGGCAACAAGCAAGCTTAGAGCCCGTCAGCATGTAAGAGAGACATAAACTTTACTTTTAAAACGACTTTGAAAATCATAAAATTTGAAAGTCCGCCAAAACGCACTTTACGTCATAAAGATGGCTGCCCCATGGTGTGACGTCATTTGTTTACGTTCTTATTCGTGTATCACGCTCTGAGTCCTTGTTACCTAATTTCTTTCTGAAAGCTTTGAAAGGGATAAAGCCGAAAAAAAACTTTGTATTCCAAGTATTGCATTGTTCCAGTGTGTAAATTAACGACTATTAAAACTCCAGATAAAATATTTATTACTTTACCTGATGGCACAAGCAAAAATACACCTAAGAGAAGGGCATTACTTTTTTTTGTGAAGACCATTTTAATGTAAGAACCTACTTCTATGCTGGTGATTTTTATTCTTAAATAGTTTGAGGTTATGTACCTATATGTCTAGGAATCAACCATAAAAACATCATTTTCTTACGACCACACATCGAAATATGGTTGGTATATATTATATAAATAAAACATAGTTTAAATCGTACTTATGATAATGCTTTAACTCCTCTTATTTCCTCTGCAGCTGTTTAACTTCATAAATTCAAGCAGCATAAATGAGTCTACTTTGGGCAAGTTATCAGTTTGTGCTTTTACAAAACATTCGCTAGCCATATCTTTACTCTCAAAATATGAAATAATCGTCACTGAACACTGTACTAGTAAATAAAATATATTCTCCCAAATGTTTTAAAATATCATCGGAAATATCGAATATTTATGTCCACTTTCCACTTTACGTTGACTTTTAGAAATAAAAAAAGCACACACAAACACGTAATGGTCTCAAACAGACATATAAATGATATTTTTACGTCGATGAAGCAGTTAATAGTTGATAAAAATACAATATAAACAGACAACTACACATAACCTTATGCAATACCGGCCATATTAACAAAAGTTAACAAACACGAGATATGACATCACACGCATCATCGGTAGCGTTCGGAAATCCTCGGGTTGTGGTCGGAAAGTGCTAAAATCGGAAAGTGCTTAGAAAATTGTATTTTATTTTAAAATTTGGGAGTAATTTCCAATGGAAACTGGTTTATTTCCTATTATTAGTAATTTTTCATATCATATTTACTATTATAAATTAATATCCAAGCAAAATATGAAATATGCGTGCACTCTATTATGAACTTGTGACGCGTCGCTGCATGTGTTCCGTCTGAGCTTAGCCTAATAGCGTGTATGCTATATATTGACACATACAAAGACAGAAAAACCTGATCGTCTGTCTCTTTATCTCTCACCGGAATTCAGACGGGCATTCCCACTTACACAGCGCCCAATGGCTTGTTCCCTCTGTCTGTAGTATATATATGGCTTGTTGCCTCTGTCTGTAGTATATATATGGCTAGTACACTCTACACATGTCTATATTTATATAAAAATTATAGGAATTTTATTACGAAAAGCTACACGTCATTTTGTCTGTGTGTACATTTTTCCCTGAAAAAAAAACTTTCGTCGGAGGAAAACAAACAATTTTGTTCACATCCCCCAGAATTATGAAATAAATGAAAGACTGAAGCCAATTTTATCGTAAGCCATCTAGCGGATTCATGACATATACTCCCAAGCAAGTTGATGTGAGTTATGAATGCTTCGAGTTCGAAATGAGGCCAAACAAAAAATGCCTTTCCCATAATCTAAAACACAAATCTGGCAATATTTCAAGACGGAAGGAGTCTCGAATGTCTTTTGTTTGTTGCTCCCAATCCAGATGAAATGTATACATATAATATTGAAAGCAATCACTAAATGGGTACCAGTCACTTTTTGTTCGATTGAACTTTTCTTGGAAATTGAGCTTCCGATTTTTCGAATAGTTATTTCTTATCAAGATAGAGCAGCAATATACAGTCTGTACAATAAAGTAACGTAACTTGCTAATATTTCGATTTCCGTTAGCTTTATAAAAAAATGTTGAATCAAAGTTCATTTAAATAATCCACACCACAAGTCGATTCGAAGTATACAGGGTGCACCGTTGCTCCAAGATAGGTTAGGTTAGGTTAGTATTACTTCGCTACCCCATACATGGCCATGATCCGGGATAGAGAGTCCTGGGGAAAAGAGAGGAATACACAGCCTAATGGGACCGTCTGGTACACAGATGGCTCATGCTCCGGTGATAGAGCAGGGGCTGGAATTTACTCCAGGAACCCAAGAACACAGGTTTGTGTACCATTGGGTGAGGGTGTATCTGCATATCAGGCCGAGATATATGCTATCTTGGAATGTGCGCAGATAAACCTAGACAGAGGTTATGTGGATCGACGCATAACCATATACTCCGACAGTCAGGCAGCAATTAAAGCCCTGAGTGGGTATACCGGCAACTCGGGACTTGCTAACGAATGTCGAGAACGACTTGCTAATCTTGCAAGGCGGAACGTGGTGCGGCTAGAATGGATTCCAGCCCACTCTGGTTTTGAAGGCAACGAGATGGCGGATGCACTGGCTGCGGAAGCGGCGATAGCTCCTTTCTGCGGCCCGGGCCCGACCCTGGGCCCAACAAAACAAAAAATACGCAAAGAGACGAAGAAGTGGCTGAGGAATCAGCACCTCGCTCATTGGAATGCTCTGCAGGGTCCTAGACAATGCAAACTTCTACTGAAGGGATGGACTGATGGACACGCCAGGGCAGCTACTGAACTACCAAGGAGTAGGCTAAGGAAGATAGCAGGACTCCTAACAGGGCACTGATGTATGAGGAAACACCTCCACAACTTAGGAGTAGAGGAAAGTTCCCTATGTAGGGGTTGCGGCATGACTGACGAAACGTCAGTCCATGTTCTCTTAGAGTGTCCACACTGGGCTGTACTACGCAGGCGAATCTTCGGAGTCCCTGTTATGGCCCCTGGAGACACAAGCAGACATCCATTGAAAAAGGTTGTGGCCTTTATTGAAGGGCTCGGCTTCATGGATGTCTAGGTAGCAGGAATGGCACAAAGTGCCCGCCAGTGGCCTCAGTACCGGAACCTTGGCTTGAGTTGTCCAGGACAAGGCTCGCCTGCACATTTAGTATTAGTGCTCCAAGATAACTAATTAACATATTTTTTTAAATAGTACACCATGTATATATTTTCAGTTTTTCATAAACCATTAAATCACAAATACAACCATAAAGAGAAAAATAATTTACGAAAACGTTTTTATTACCAAAATAATTAACAGGAACAAAAAGCTAATCTTCTTCACTGAAATGTTCAAATTGACTTCCTTCTTCTGTGATCTCTTTTGGCATTACATAAAACCAAGAACTGTTTGTTATGAAAGAACTCAATGTAATTATGTTTATTATAAAAACAATACAGTTAGTAATTATTTTATAGTTGTAGAATAGTAAATAGACACACAAGGTCATGAACATGAGGAGAGATCACGTGAAAAGTATATTTGACCTAGCGAAGTATGTATATATGCTGATGAAGTATACAAGTGGGCATTCAGATGTATAATAGATATATTCACATACATTCGGATATATTCAGTTATTTTCATATGTATCCCTTGTCATAATTAGTGTAATTAGTTAAGTTATCCAATAAAACATCCCAGTGAATCATGTAGTTTTCATACGCTTATTTGAGCTGCTCCCAAAGGACCCGGACTTCCACTTTCACTTTTATGTATGTTTGAACCCACTCCTTTGGACTCGAGTTTGACCCACACAACGAACAGCCTAATTCAAAATGTTGTACACTAATCAAGAACTGATGTCAATACAATATGGCAGTCCTTCACAAAGTCGGTGCTGGATGCCTAGAGGAGGGCGGTAA
>CAJUYI010007351.1:0-12241 GCA_910591695.1 Galerucella pusilla
GTAGAATTTGATTCCATATTTAAAAATTCATTTTTACGAATTTTTGAAGGTGACACCCCCCCATCCCCCCTATGCGGGGGATGGGGATGGATAGTTATGTTATTTTGTTTAGTGATTCTGTTAAATATACATATGCCAAATATCAAATTTTTATTTTTATTCGTAAAGACGGAATAAAGATTTTTATATTTATGGAATTATCAATTTTTTTAAAACATTTTTTCCGCATAACTTTAAAAAAAAAAAGTTATTGAAATGAAATTTTAGGGTTATACGTGAAAAAATACGTAGAATTTGATTCATATTTAAAAATTCATTTTTACGAATTTTTCACGGTGTCGAACCCCCCGTCCCCCCCTAGGGAAGGGGTGGGGATGGCTGATATTGGTAAATTTAAAAATTATCATCTACCAATACATTTCCGTGAAAATTTTTTTTTTATCATCTCTGGAAGTATGCTAGACCCGAGACCCCTACATCAACCCCAGAAAAAGCTCAAAATAGTGGAGGAAGAAGAATGTAGATTTTGTGGCATGGAAGAAAAAACTTCCATGCACGGCGCACTGCAGAATCCTAGAGTACAGCACCTGGGATATTACTGGATAGAAAAAGAACATTTACCTAAGTTGAAGCCTGCAGATATCCTGAAATTCTTCCGGGAAATAGTACTTAAGGAGCTACTACTTTCTAAGACTCTCCTCAGAAACTAAGTAGAAGTAAGGGGGCACAACAGATCTCCTAGGTCTCAGTAAATGTCACCCCAAAATACATACATACATAGGTCGATATCTTGGGGGAATTTTAGATTATCCGCATTCTCCAGTTTAAGTAAGTGTCCTTCTTTCCTGTTGTGACGTAGGATTCTGTATTACCAAGTATATGTGTGGATATATGGGAGAACAAGAACAAGAACTTAGTTCTTTAATGGCTGCCTGACTATCCGATATTATGAATAATCCTTTGCATTCTAGATCCTTTATCGATATTAAACTGGGCACACTTTCTGTGTTTTGTTTTGGAACTTTAGTTCTTTACGTCAGGTTATGTTTGAGCGACCAGGGGTCGCGACGCAAAAGATCTGACCGTTACGTTACGTTATGTTACGTTGCTTCGTTATGTGCATTGCTTGCGTGCGTGTGCTCTCTCCTGAGTCTCTCTCTCGTTTACGAAGCAGCGATTCATATGCTTCGGCCGGGAATTGAACCCGGGCCGCCCGCGTGAAAAGCGAGCATTCTACCACTGAAACACCGATGCTATATTAAAATTCTATGCAAAGCTGGTATTCGCAGTGCTGGTGATCTACTTGAATTTGTTCGGATAAATTTTTACTATTATTTCCATAATTTTTTCTTCGCGATTGATCTTTTTTGTTTATTTACAGCATCGGTTACGGTAGGTTGTGATTACTGGTTTCTAAGTTTAACACGTCGGTAAGTGATTTACTTACCGTTTAGACGTCGAAATAGTATATTAAGTATCAAGAACGGTAAGGGTTGTTTACCGGTCGACAGCAATGTTTGGAGGCTGAGCGTAGCGAAGCCTCCAATTTTGCTGGAGACCGGTATTACCCTTAACGTTCGAAATGCTTATACCATTTTTTGCGCGATCGTATTGAAATATTCGAATTTTGAATAAAATAATTTGAATTTCTTCGAAATGAACGAAATGTCAAAAGTGACATTAATACTTCTCGATCAATTTAAAATATAATTTGCATTTTGGTGAAATTGTTTTCATGCTATTTATTACTTTTTATATTGTTCTGTTCGATTCTGTTCATTAAAAAATATCAATCTTCTAACTTTTTTTGTTTCTCTTGTGTAATGAATGAAGTAATAATATATTATTTAGGACCACTTAAATGTATGTAGGGCTAAGACGTAGTTTACTCACCGACGTCTGAACGGTAAGTAAATCACTTACCGACGTGTTAGACTTAGAAACCAGTAAACAGAACCTACCGACCTGTCAACCGATGCTGTAAATAAACAAATAAGATTGATCGCGCAAAAAGTAATAAATAGCATAAAACCAATTTCACCAAAATGCAAAATATATTTTAAACTGATCGAGAAGTATAAATGTCACTTTTGACATTTCGTTTATTTCCAAGAAATTTAAATAATTTTATTCGGAATTTATTTCAATACGATCGCCCAAAAAATGGTATAAGCATCTCGAACGTTAAGGGTAATTACAACGTTTGCATGTATAGTTTGGCAAGTTTATCTGAAACTATACGGGATCGGTAAGAGGCGAGGAAAAACATGGCGCCTATCTGTCAAACGTACAAATGGCGTACGGTACCTATTTTACCAAGTAAAACTGAAAATAAAAAGGTAACTGACAATAATAACGCCACTGGATAAATCAATATCAGTCAACTGACGAAGTGAGAGGGAAGATCTCACGCACGCGCTTGCCAATAAGAAGTCAGCTGGTCGATACAAATCACCAATTATGTAATTCGAGGGTGTGGTCATTATGGTTTTCGTACAACGCTGCCAGAGCTTCAAAAAGCCCATAACATATTTGGAAAAGTGTTCATCTTTAAATATTCATAAATTGAAAATATAATGCTAATAGAATACATTCAAGGAAACAAGTACATTATAAAATTAACGTTTAATCATATTTTTAATATTGTTGATAATAAAAAGACCCTTTTCTAATTATTATCACTACATAGTAAGCACTTCAGTTTTTTCATAGTTAAATGTGGCAATGTCGATAGTTTCGACTGCATTCCTTTCACGGTTTCAGATAAACTTGCCAAAGTATAGATTCCTCTCGTGAAATTGGACAAAATGATAGGAGGATTAAGTGGTCTAGCACATTTACTTTTCGAAATACAGGGTGTTGAAATTTTGAAAACTTGAATGTTTTAATTCGATAACTTTAAAATGGATGGATAAATTGATTTGACATTTGGCAGGTTGTTTTAAATGTAAAAGGGCATATTTTGATAAAAATAGTAGTTTGTGCAACTAGTGTGGATATGATGGCCATATCGCACGAGGACGAAGTTTGAATACGACGCCGTAGGCGGAGTGCTCAATCGTTCAAATGCGATATGGACAATCCAACAGCATCTTTTTTCTACGACCCACTCAAGAAAAAATCTAGAAAATAAAAATTTCTATAAACGTAATATAACTTCAAATTGAAAATCTAACAATTTAATTTTATGTTTCCACTAATTTTTTTGTGGTAAACGTGCAGTTCTTGAATGTCCAATTTGTATAATGCTACGGTTTTCCTTTTTAAATATACGATGCTGTTAGAAGTAGATGTTGCCAGTCGGACTTCCTCATGAAGGGTACCGTACCATTATCTATAATAATGAATATTCTGCTGAATATTTCAAACGTCTACCTGTTGTCGTAATTAATATCAAGTAGAATAATTATTTAAAAATAAAATTAACAATAAAAAAAAATTCTTCACGGGGAATCGAACCCGGGTCTACCGCGTGAGAGTCTGGTTTGCTTACTACTCGACTATACCGAGGAAAATGCAAATTGTTTATCTATAACGTCAGATGTATTACATAATTTTTGCTTAAAAGGATTAACTAAAGTTCCTGCCGTGTGTCCCGCGACACGTTCTACCTTTTTTTGGTAAAATATTTCGAAGGCTGTGTCTAGGAATCAAACAATCTTTAGTGATACGATAGCCCATAACTCTTTATGGTTTATGGCTATTTGTAACATCCTCTCTTGCACGGAAAGTTATACGACACCTCGTATGGAGCTTTAACTATAACTTATAATCAGTTAACAAAAGAAAATTAATAAACCAATAAAAAAAAAATTCAAATATTATATTTCATTGAAACCCCTAAAAATGTAATCAAATAAATTAATGCAATTAAAAGAATTGTTCGCGTTAACGTGAACGAAAGTATCATGCACTTTCACCCCCACTGTTATCCCTTTAATTGAATGACCAATTAGAGTCCCTCGGGATCCATTAGGAATGTATATACGTATACAGATGCAATTAATGCCATTATCGGTACTTAAACCACTTCCTACGATCTCGTGAGTGACGATGCTTTTCTCTGTCTATATTTCAGTCGTTTCTCTTAATTTAGCACTCTATTTTAAAACAGCGGGAAATACTTACTGGGTGCGCATTTGTTTCTTCGTTATTTTTTATTTGTGGTAAAATTAGATTAAAGGTGGGTGTAGTTAATAATTTCCATTCGTTGTTATATTCATTATTTTGTAGTAGGTATTAGGTACTAGAATTTCAAAAGATGAAAAGATTTAGTATACATACAATCCTTTGGGAACGCTTCTATCATTCTCTCTCAGCGACTTGAGCCCATGTTGGATATGTTTATGAATAACGATCGAATCAACTTTCTCCTCGCCTTTATTTTGTAATTTTGTTTTCCAACCTCACTGGTGGTTCCATAAGTCTCTTGGTTTACCTTGTACTAATGAATCACTTGAAACATTGTCCTATTATTTGTCCTAAATACCCCTGCAGTTTTTCTTGGCTTTTTTAGCATTTTCCCATTTTACCACACTAGCAAATCAGTCAGAGCAAGTCACTTACTCTCAGAAAACCCAACTGGGACGTTTTTCTAATGGAAATAAGCTATTACTGGGTCAGTAAACTTTGCTTCAGATACCCATTTACATTTTATTTCTATTTTCGTTCTTCATTCCAGAAACACTGCAGTCTGTTGGTTTATTATTCTCTCACATTTAGTCCCGGAACCCCCGGTAATATTACTTTAGATACTACAGACTGCCAATTCATTTAGTTCTTTCTGGCATCCTTTTACCAGTCTGGAAGGGCTACGTCCTGGTGGAAAATTTGTTGTTGCTGTTGTTCCCATCCCATGCCTCAGGAGCATTTTTTATTACGAAATAATTATAAAATATGACCTATAAAACAATCTATTAAACATAACCCCACAATAATATTTTTCTTCAACTTTATAATTCTAAAAGATTTCACAAAGCAATACAAACAGCTATCTAGTTTTTAATTCTATAAACCTTCGTATTGGCATAGAAAAATGCTTATTAAATACAATAAAGACATGGCCGAACCGTTTGCTCACGATAATGAGGAATGTTGCCATAGTTTTTATATTTATATATTGATAGGTATATGATACTATTTTTATATATAGAATATGCAAATAATCTGGGAAAGATAAATCAATTTAATCCATCACATATAATATTATCAATCAATCCAACTAAAAATACTATAAAAGTTTTTAATTTCAATTGGATGTAAGGTGGAATGGGGTAAATGTGATCTACTTTTTGAATAGTTCAACTTTCTTTCAACATAAAGGTGCCAAGAACAATTTCAAAAATTTTACAAAAAAAATCTTATACTTTTGAAGGGGTTTTTTATTCATTGTGTGCAAGAAATTTAAATAAAGTTTAATGTTGCAAGTGTTGCGGGATGTTTTTTAAAATCATGTCAGTATATCACATTTACCCCAGGGACCGGGGCAATTGTGATGAAAGTTTATATTTTTGTAGTAAATAACATACTTTTTACTCTGGGGCTGTTGTATTAAAATTCATTCCAAGCTCTCTGCATGTGTTTTTTTGTATTTCATTTTGTTGAAAAAAATACGGAACATATTCAGCTATTATGAACAATCATGGAACAAAGGAACAGAAACTAATAAAACTTGATACAAAACACTTCTAAATGTGTCAGAGTTAATGATGAATGTTGAAGTTTTTTGAAGAAACTGGAAACTCTTACATTCCACGTCTATCAACGATAGGATTGGGTAGTAGTTTCACAATATCCTGCTGAAGTACAGTATCATTTCAAGGGGCAAATGTGTTCTAGCAGCATTCCGAAGTAAATATTAAGTATTCAATTGAATAACCAATATAATATGTTTCTCTCAATTATTATGAACTATTAAATAAATAAAAATAATATATCATTGCACGAACGGGGTAAATGTATATTGAAACACTCCCTTTGCTTATCTGTGCTCAACTGAAATCCAAGTTTGAATTTCGACAGTTTCTAGTGATGGCTCACTAGAATAGCATATTTCGAGCTTAGTCTAATAGGTGGCACAAGCATATCTATTTAAATAGCCATTTTTAAACCGACTGTCACAATTGCCCCATTATCACATATACCCCACTTCACCTTATATAATTCATTGACAGGTATCAAAATTGAATATGACAACACCGTAATTCATAATGAAATAATTTAATTTATTAAGTATATTTTGCTCATAGTTATCACTGGCCCCTCTGTTTTCAGGAAGTATTTCTTTCACATTTTACAGAAAAGTAAGGTTTGCAGAGATTTCTAATGGTTCACAATGATATTTTCCAGTTTCAAAAACAATAATAATTGTCATAATACCTATATATTGAATATATATGCAGGATGTGTGAACAGGAAGATGGAACTGTCAGGCATGTCTTATGCGAGTGTCCGGAGTTATCGTCAATAAGAGAGTGTGTGTTCGGTGAGTCTTGGCCTACACCTGCCGATATAAAGGAGATGTCTCCTAGTGACCTGTCCACCTTCCTGAGAAGGACAGGATGGACAATGACCTAGGAGGACAACTCCTCGGGAGGATGTACAATGGGTCACATGTGGCCTAAGTGCTGTGAGCCTACACACTCACCCTCCCTACTCTACAGATACAGATACCTATATATTGAAGGATAGATCTGCCGTCACAGTTGACAATGTTTGTTTTTGTGAACATTTACATAACTGTTGGCATAAATTTCCAATATCAATCTAATATTTATCCAAAACAAAACTTCATTACATTCTCACGAGAAATGTTTAACTGCGAATGATCATTCAAAGCGTTGAAAGCCATATCTGGACTAAACGACTGCTTCTTTATATCACTCTGACAGCCAATGTTGGCAATCAAATCTAATAAAATGCTCTTTTGGTGCCAATTTATGGCTAAGTATTTAGGCCTACAGGTTGAATTGCTAATAACTTAATAAGCTTTCAAATCTACTTTAAGGCCAAACCGCGCGCTCCCTTTAGGCAGCGATTACGTAATGAATGCGACATGTAGAAGCTTTAGTGGACGGTTTTAATTGCCCATTAGCTTCAAGAGTGATTTTAAATCTACTTCGATGCTTATTGTGTTACTTGGGTATGTATTAGTTTACCAAAAACTATAGAAAACTGTTTCGTCGCCTTTATAACACTCCAAGCAAATCCGAAAACTTGTTATAAAAACGTCAACGTATCTAAAATTTCCTACGTTAATATTATTCTGTCTTTTTTTAAGATTACCTAATAAGAAAAATTATTAATACCTAGTGTTTGTTCTTCAATTTACATATTTTCATAAATATCATTCCAACTTATCAAGATGAGTAACATTTTAGCTCACGCTGCGCACCTAACCATAATATAAAGATCGTCAAATTATGTCCAATAACAATTTTTTCTCTTATATGTATTCTCTATACAATGTTGGCCCAGCTGAATATCGGCTTTTTTAATACTTACCTACATAACACCATTCAAGAATCTGAATTCATTTTTTGACATATTTTTAATATATTATAGCGGATCAAAGTTGATACATTAGGTGCTTTTGATTATTCACTTTTGGCTACTAGGAGCAGCTCGTAGTGACTGAATTCCGTTCGTTTATTACAAGGCGTGACGTCTAGTCTTACCTTCCCCTTGCCCCTCAAGCACATACCGAAAAGTATGAGCTTCAAGCCAGGGACATTAAATATTTGACTTTTGTCTGGTTTGACGTTTATTTAAAGGTTAAGATTGTGCCGATTACGATTTAAACCTTACTAAAAATATCTAAATATGCAAAATTATATTATCAACAACATTATGATTGAAAACTGTTCTTCTAACTACACAGGAAACAAGTGGTTTTTAGGATCCTAAAAAATCGTGTTCGTTTTGCTCAAAAGTCGTGACGACTGAGGCGTCACGCACAAGTGCTTGAAGCCCAAATAAACGAAAGCAGCATATGAATTTAATAGTACATTACATAATAAGAGTTGTAAGTTGCTTATTACAACTCTAGTTTTGTACTATACTTTTTCTACTAACAACTTCATTAATAAAAACGAAACGCATGAATAACAAGTACATTCACACTAACAGCTAGTGACAGCAAGTCTTATTAATTATTAAACGTCAAAACAACCTCTACTAACTCGTTTCCATGGTTACTCCAAACCATTGACTGACTAGGCTTGGGTGATATATTGTTGTTTTTTTAGAACTGATGCGTACCTAATTTTTTTTATTACGTGCTAGTCATTACGTGTCGGTATCCGTAATGATCTATTTACTTAGTAACCAAATAGTAGATAATATGGAATTCACTAGAGTGAGAGTAGAAAAAAGTCATTTAGATACTTCAGCCAATTTTCCAAGTGGTCTGCAAGACTTTTGTACAAGTGCCAAACCTTTTCATCAGTATAGCATCAGAGGCATTAGAAATTTTAAGAAAATTTCCTATTGTGTAAATTGGCTCTTATTAGGGACATAAAGCAGTTCTAAAAATCACCACTTATCCGTATCCGTATCGCAATGCGCATGTGCAGAAGCGATACGTGTATTTCGTTACGTTACGTGAAACGTATCAATCCGTAACACGTACCCAACGTACCCAACGTACGTATTGTGTTCCGTGCTCGCCTTATTCAACGACCAAATGACAAAAGTGCGTTGTGTGCTCAAAAATCATAAACTTATTTTCTATGATCGAGATAATAGTGTCAGTATTTTTTAGGTTAAAAATTGAAACACACGTATGGTCACATTACGAACGCATTTGCTTTATACTTCTAATTCATTAATCACGTATCTCCGTTACGTTACGTATACGGATAAGGATAATTGATCTATTAAAGAATTGCTTTATGTCCATAATATAGGTGCTTTCGATTATTCACTTTTGGCTGCTAGTAGCAGCTCATAGTGACTGAATTCCGTTCGCTTATTACCGGGCGTGACGCCTAGTCTTACCTTCCCCTTGCCCTTCAAGCACATACCGAAAAATATGAGCTTCAAGCCACGGACATTAAATATTTGACGTTTGTCTGGTTTGACGTTTATTTAAAGGTCGATTCAAACACATCAGTCTCGGAACAGTTCCGGCGCCGATCCGAGACAGTTCCGTCACCGAACTTTTTTGACTGATCAGTCATTTTTGTTCATACACGGCCGAAACGAATCAGTTTATAGTTGGTGATCGGCGCCGTACGAGGGTAGATGCCGTTGTAACATTTTTATTAAAGAATATTTTTTATGACGGACGGTTCGGATCGGCGCCGGAACTGTGACGGCATGGGACTGATGTGTTTGAATCGACCTTAAAGGTTAAGATTGTGCCGATTACGATTTAAGCCTTACTAAAAATATCTAAATATGCAAAATTATATTATCTACAACATTATAATTGAAAGCTGTTCTTCTAACAACACAGGAAATCCATTGGCATTGGCACATGACAAGTGGTTTTGAGGATCCTAAAAAATCGTGTTCGCTTTGCTCAAAAGTCGTCACGCACAAGTGCTTGAAGCCCAAATAAACAGCAACATAAGTAGGTATATTGAGTACCATGTGTCAAAAACGTTTCTTTAGTCACCAGTTTTCTGTGTTTTAATTATGAAGCAAGTGACTAAAGATGTTTTTGACCCTAGGTGCTTACTATACTTTTTCTACGTCTGCAGGAAAAAAAAATATAATTAACTATATTCACAAAATGACAGACATTGACTGACGTGTCATTGAAAAATCAAATGACACAGAACTACAAAGTTATCACGAAATATCAATTCTAAATTACAGAAGATGTGACGTTTAAGAAACACTAGTGTTTAAAGTGACTTTTTGCAAATTCCAAACCCGTGTTTTAGATACGGTTTTAGTGATGTAAGTAGAAAAATGTTTTTATAGGCATTTTATGCTACTATAATGTCTGAAAATTAATTAATGAAGATTTTTCTCAGAAATATATTTTTTAATGTCTACACCGAGAGAAGAGTTATTTATAGACAAATAAACTGATTTGTCTGACCCCCCTTTGTTCAAAACTAACATTGCTTATTTATTATTAAGAAGCCATATTAACGTGAAAACATTGGAAAATTTTGATATAAAAAAATGATTTATTCGAGTGTAATTTCTTTAATGTAAAAAAAATTGTTCTCCTTTTTGCACACTTTCATACAATTGTTTTTCAGAAACTATAAAAGTCTACGAAGCACAATATAATATTTTGTTATAAAATATAACAATACTATTTGGGTAAAAATTGTTTTCATTACCCAGAAAAAACCTAACATCTTCAATAATATTCCATCACTTTAAAACAACAAATGAAATATTCATAGTGAATCATTTGAAAGTTTTGACAGAAGTTTACATTTTTTAAATAAGCCTATAGATTATTAGCCTCAAATAAGATCTACTTTATACCGAAAAAATAAGTATTTCAGTATAATTGTACATTTATTGTTACGAAAAAAAAAACTTATTTACTACAAATCACATATTTCTTCACCCGTAAGAAATCACATTAGCCTACAAATTATGTGGCAATTGGAACAAAGAATTCTCACCCCACCCTCCCCTATTATTCAGTAACGGTCACCACCTGTATACATTTGGCGTCAGTCTGCATGTGAAATTAGATAAGTTTTTGCAATTTTACTAATTATTCTGTTTTTGTGAAGTATGTGGCTAAAGTGCTCTGAACAAAAATAAGTTTAATAATAGAATGAATGAAATTGTTAAACTCATGGCGATTACAAGAATTGTGAGACATCTTTGAAGGTGAAGAAATAAATGTCAATTATATTCAAGTAGGTAGAAGTAACAAGCAAGCGAAATGTACCTCAAACATACACATATTCCAAGAACTCCAAAAAACTACTATGGAGAAAGCATTAATGAGCACACTTGAGGATAGACAAGGCTATCTTGTGGATACCATTGTTGGTTATGTTTTAGATCATGTAGGTATGTTTAATTTTAACAATGTATGGTTTCCATTTTATAAATATATGGTATCTATGTTAAAAATGTATAGTTTTCTTTTTAATAGATCAAAATATTCAGTAGCAAGTTTTTTATTCCTATCCTGCTTTCCTACTAAACAGTTTTATGCATAAGTTGAGACATTAATTGTTATTAGATTTAAACATGTTTGTCATAAAAATACTGTAATTTTAATCAGTGTCCAGACCAACCATCGACCAATTCGATCGACTAGTCCACACATACAAAACGAAAGTCAACTTTGTTGTTCGACCTAGTCTGGAAACGGCTTAGACAAATATTTGTGAAAAATATATTTTCCTAAGTAATCTACTTATTTAGAGAACCGCGTGAAAGTTACCCATACTGCTTAATACACCGTGAACTTTTAATATTATTCTAAATATTTAGAAACATTTCAAAAGCTCAGTGTATTGAATAGTGCATGTAGGAAACTTCCATAAACAAAAACAATACCATAAATAATTCTTTTTTTTAGTGAAATATATTTTTTCACTATAAGGCAATATAATGTTTATGAAAATTATGGTTCGGTTATGATGCATATGTTGAATTTTAGTAAAAATTAATAGTTTTCTTGAAAAAGGAACATTTGTTCCCAACAAAAAAATATAATTTGCTGGAAAGATACATTTTTTACGAATAAAAAACATACCGTTAACCCAGACAATATACTTTTCTATGGTAAAGAAATATATTTCACCGATACAATACATTTTTTTATGATAAAGAAATGTCATTCTGCCATAAAGTAATTTTTTTAAAATAAAACAATATAGTTAGATTGCAAAAATAAGTATTTGTTATTGAAAAACTGCTTTATTTAATTTAAATGCTTTCAAAGATTAATATAACTATTTTGTCATTATACCTTAATAAATAATGCTTAAGACAAATATGATACTTTTTCACAAGAATAAATGTAATTTTCGATAGATAACTCATTTTATTGATGACAATGTACCTATATGTTTTTATTCATCAACAATATTACTTTCCGAACTTGAAACAAATCCTTTCTTAACGACAAATCAAATATTATTTAGGCCATATGGAAAATCACATTTATTTGACACAATAAGATTTTGATTGTCACAAATAAATCTTTTTCTCGGTGTACTTCTACAAAATGTTGATGCAAGAATATTATTTTATATTGGTAATGTTACCTATTATTTATTTAAAATAATAAGGCAAGATAAACTGC
>CAJUYI010007352.1:0-12238 GCA_910591695.1 Galerucella pusilla
GCCTTGTTCTCTTTCCTTCTTGCTTCCAACAATCAGCACAGAAACATATAAATGCCGCTGTTGCTTTTGAATCTTCATTATTATCTGCCGTAGTTCTAATATTTCTTGTAAATTTATCTAAACTGAAAGGCGAATATGTTACTTTAAAAATGGTGAGTGCGCAGGGACTGATAAATGACTTTGTCTCATTTTAAGCCCAACCAGGATCCTGATTATTCTCCTATTCGGGCTCAGTATGTACTAAGTGATTTTTGACAAGGGTTCTTTGATAACTTATCGCCCTGCTTCATTTTTGCATTACTCTAAAATCATATACATCGTCGAAGGAATTTAAGCTGGTAATTTACGCAAGGTAACTATTTTTAACTTAAGCTGTCTTATCGCAAAACCCTACGCTTTCGAAATCGGAAGATTGAATACTGTATTTTTATATAATTATTCGGAGTGTTTTCATTTCATTAGGAGACGTCATCCGGTAGAAATTTAATAAAAGGAAAATTAATTATATAAGTATTAAGCTCATACAAGAGCCACTATGGCGCATCTCCCTTCCACCGCTCCTCTATGTTATTCTCTCTCCATTCTCCATTATCCCATCAAAATATCACACATGTCCTGTCTAATTAGAATATGTCTCGGGAAAATAACCGGGAATTAAATACAACTCTACAGAGAGAAATAACATTTTACGAAATATTATTATGATTATGAAAATAACATAATAACTGATAGCAAATAAGTTTATAGCTGAAGGTGAATCAATGATATCTGGTGGAATCATGAATTGAATAAAAATATTGACCTAGCATAAACTTGTATATCACTTATCTTTATGTTATACGTGTCAAAAGAAGCCGAGGAGATGGTAAGAAAATGCGTATTGCCCCCCTTCGCCTTAGTGTATCTACACCACTGTGAACAACACAAGATGTTTACCCGGAATATTGGACAATCAAAACCTTCATTCATTCATTCAAACGTTTGGGTTGGGCTCAACTACCCAGGCACTTGAACTGAATCTTTGTACCATTACCCATGTTATCTACCTACTTCCATTCCGGAAGCTTCGTGTCTTCTATATAGGCCACCAGTTTATCTGGAGAGTTGTGATGGTTGTGGTATTTCCACTACAAAGTGCTTCCTTCTGAGTCCTTGTAAGTTCCCAAATAAGCTATGTAAGTAGGTGTTTCATCGTAGAGCTCACATTTTCTGCAGCTAGCTGCTCTAAAATTTCATTCCCTGCAATCCCCAATCAAAACCTTGTAAGTCGATTTTCTTTTGGTCGCTAGAGTGGCCAATCGACAAAGATGGCGGCATGAGACGGCATGTCCTGGGGATATTTCAGTGGAGGGTCGTCTGTCAATTGAAAGTTATCCTAGGGCATCCAACTGGTATTCTTGAAATATCGGAGGAAGTTGAAGTTGCCAAAATGGAGCCGTTGGTAGATGTCAATTGTATTGTGGTCAGGATTGGAGATTTGAAGTGTTTAGTGAGGCTGAGCGAAAATTAGATCTAATAAGGCCTAAATAAACCAGACTCTCACGCGGTAGACCCGGGTTCGATTCCCCGTGAAGAAGCGACTGGCAACATCTACTTATAACAGCATCGTATATTTAAAAAGGGAAACCGTAGCATTATACAAATTGGACATTCAAGAACTGTACGTTTACCACAAAAAAATTAGTGGTAACATAAAATTGAATTGTTAAATTTTCAATTTGAAGTTATATCACAGTTCATAGAAATTTTTATTTTCTAGATTTTTTCTTAAGTGGGTCTTAAAAAAAATATGCTGTTCGACTCGTGTGGATTGTCCATAACGCACTTGAATGATTGAGCACTCCGCCTACGGTGTCGTACTCGAACTTCGTCCTCGTGCGATATGGCCATCATATCCACACTAGTTGCACAAACTACTCTTTCTATCAAAATATGCCCTTTTACATTTAAAAACAACCTGCCAAATGTCAAATCAATTTATTCATCCATTTTAAAGTTATCGAATTAAAACATTCAAGTTTTCAAAATTTCAACACCCTGTATTTCGAAAAGTAAATGTGCTAGACCCATTAATCCTCACATCAATTTGTCCAATTTTACGAGAGGAATCTACATGCAAACGTTGTAATTACCCTTAACGTTCGAGATGCTTATACCATTTTTTGCGCGATCGTATTGAAATAAATTCCGAATAAAATAATTTAAATTTCTTCGAAATGAACGAAATGTCAAAAGTGGCATTTATACTTTTCGATCAGTTTAAAATATATTTTGCATTTTGGTGAAATTGTTTATTTATTACTTTTCGACGTCTGAACGGTAAGTAAATCAATTACCGACGTGTTAAACTTAGAAACCAGTAAACACAACCTACCGTCCTGACAACCGATGCTGTAAATAAACAAAAAAGATCAATCGCGCAAAAAAAATTATGGAAATAATAGTAAAAATTTATCCGAACCAATTCAAGTAGATCACCAGCACTGCGAATACCAGCTTTGCATAGAATTTTAATATAGCCTCGGTGGTTCAGTGGTAGAATGCTCGCCTTCCACGCAGGCGGCCCGGGTTCGATTCCCGGCACACGCACGCAAGCAAGGCACATAACGAAGCAACGTAACATAACGTAACGTAACGGTCAGATCTTTTGCGTCGCGACCCCCGGTCGCTCAAACATAACCTGACGTAAAGAACTAAAGTTCCAAAAATAATTTAACCTCAATCCCCTCCGATAAGCCTGTTCATGATTTTCCTCTTGTTATCTCGTCCGGACGACCTAATGATATTATTCGAAAATGAAATGGCCTTTTTCAGTACCTAAAAGCCCAGCTAATTAATCACGTTCTCCTTCTCATCAGTAATGGTCTCCAAATGTTCATTTCACCTAAAGTTCAATTAAGCTAATGTACATTATTTGCATCTCTTACCATTCCCGCTGCTTAGACAAGTCTAGAACGATCGGTGACGTCGTCTCGACGTCGGAAATCTATATCTTGTTGCTCAGCTTTAGAATTTCCTGAGTCGTAATAACATTACCACTACTACTATTTGAGTTTAATGAAGAAGACGAAAAATATACAATAGCTGTAGAATAGTAGAATCTTAATAATTATTCATAATAATAATAATGCTTCTTGTATTAAAAATTGGAATTTGATATACATGGTGCTATTTTGAGAACTTTTTACTCATCTCACAACAAAAATATGATAATTCTAGCTCCCTCTATCTGTATATCATTCGTACTTTCTGAATTTTTCACATTGGAAGTTTTCAAATTGACTCCGTGTACAGTGTGACCCATTTTGTTGCGAAGCACCCCTGTAAAATCCGCATTTCTCAACAGATTTTAATTTAATTTTTTTTGTTAGATTCAGTATTAAAAACAGTTTTAATGCACACATTTCCATAGCCCAATTATGTACTATTTTCAAGGCTCTAGAAATTTTTCTTCAGTATCTTTGTGGCGTTTCAATAAAAAGTTTATTTATTTATTTGCATTTTTCAGTCGTTTTCGGAGTTCTCACAAATCTTTCAAATTTTCCCGGTCCCTGGAAAATGAGTGCATTGTATTTCGAATAAAAATATTGGTTCAGAGAGTAGACATATTAAGCTTTCAAATGGTGTGCATTTAATAACAAAATAATTAAACATTAGTTCTTTATTTTCGCTTGTTTACAAGATTTGTGAGAACTCCGAAAACGACTGAAAAATGCAAATAAATAAATGAACTTTTTATTGGAACGCCACAAAGATACTGAAAAAAAAATTCCGGGAACATTCAGGACCTCCCAAGACCCCATTTGAAAAAACAAGGAATAATAAACCATTTAAAATAAATAAAATGTCAATGGAAGAGGCCAAAATATTGGGGAAAAATAACATTGGCCACTTTTTGCAATGTCCTCGACGGGCGAGAACGGGGTTTAAGGTACACATATTGATACCTACGGATATTCCCATTACAATGAACTTTAAATCATGGAAAAATATTGATTTTTGACCGAGTTATGGAAGAATTTGTCCACCGGTTTACAAGTTAATTTTATAGAGGTAGTGCAGCTGCGTAAGCGAGGGGACGTTTGGATGCGATTATCTCGAAAACTATTGCATTCTGGAAAAAAATGATGGGGACCATTTTTGAAGATAATTTAAACACATTCACTTTTTACCTGAACAAAAATTTTCCAAATTGCATATTTCGGGTGATAATGGCGGGAAACCGTTTTTGGGGGGGCGTTATGAGCTATTTTGGGCCCTTAGCCGAGGAGCAATCTTGGAGAACTTTTTCTCCCTTTGAAGTACCTGTCAAGACCTACAAATCAAGCCAAAAAAAATTATTGGACAAATATATTGATAGGTTTGCCCCTTCAGTTACTGGACTATTATATTGTATTATATATTTGAGAGAAAAATTGCCTAATGTACTTTTGTCTTTTTTGGCAAAGGAAATTAACATAGAGGGCCTTGAAAATAGTAATTAAGCTATGAAAATTTGTGCCAAAATACTGTTTTTGATACTGAATCTAACAAAAAAAATTAAAACAAAATCGGTTGAAAAATGCGGATTTTACGGAGATGCTTCCAAACAAAATGGGTCACACTGTATAATTTTGAAATTATTAATTTGTTAATTGGTCAGTAGTTCGTGCTCCAGCTTAGCCTTGGAGGTAATGCCTTCCTCCACCACATCTACATGTACAAGGATCACTCTGTCATAAAAAAGAGATCAAATTATTAGATTATTTGTTAAGAAAAAAGGAATAATAAATATATAACTGAAATGCTATCCTTAAAAATAAAATGAAACCAAAAACAATTCTCTTTGTAAGAGCCAATATGCCTGTAAATTCCAATTCCCAGATTGAATTTGTGAGCATTGAATAATTCAGTAAAGTCCGGTCGCAGCATGAAAGACATCGCCCTTCTACCGCCCCACACACCTCTTCTTTTCTCTTTCCTGGCGAACTCCCGGACAATTTCTTACCCAATTTTCTCATTTCCAATTTGTTGTTTCATCTTGTCGAGTGCCCACTTTATGGATACGTTTGCGATTCCGAAGAACCCTTATTTTTATTAATATTATTATTATAAAAGTGTTGGGTATAAATTTTTTAGTAATCTTGGAAGATCTCCTCCCAAAAATTCAAAATAAAACTATAGATTCTACTTTCATCTGACAATACTTCAAGCTAACATACTGATGACTTATCGGAACTATTTGTATACTGGGTGTTGCCTGTATTTGGATAAATACTTGTGCTATTCTTGATATTTAAGTATGGTTTTATAGCATTTTGATTGCTATGGTCAGAAGTTTTTAGCAAATGTTGTTCTTCTAAACTTCTTTTTGCCAATTCATTAATAGGTCAGACGATAGGGTAACAACTTCAAGTAATTATCAATACGGCTGATTTTTTGTCATAAGTACCTTAAAGTATGTAGATTGATATAAAAAAAAGTTGACCAGTTTATCGATTTCCCAAATTAGAAAAAAAAATCAAAAAACATTTTTTTTTTCGAAATTTTTCATTATTTCCCGATGGGAGGAAGTTGGAGGGAAATAAAAAAATATCACCGTGTAGGGGGAGTGTTTTGCAACAAAAAAGGTTTCTTGCGTTTCTTTCGTCCGAGCAATGGTTTGTCCGGAAAAAATTCGGTAAACTAAGTATGTGTTCCACATCCGCGCGACTCTGCTGCACGGCGTAAGACCTACTTTAAATTTCTCAGGAACCATTTACCACATACTGCTTTATCGTTTACACCGTGAAGTTCCTTTTTTATTATACAAGGTGCTGTCAAAATTGGAATGAAAACGGAATCCACAATCTTCGCGTAATTCTTTTTTTTCAAATGGGACACCCTGTATGTGATTGTTCATTTTAGAAGACTACGTTGCCCACAATCGAAATGTATTACTATTCCCTATACCTATCTCCTGCAGTTTTCAAATAAATCAGCTTCATACATTTTTGTCACAAAAAATTAATTTATCACTATAAAGAGCTACTAATGAAAATATGTCCATAAATGTTTGGAAGTTGATGGGCAACATTTTGAACATTTGTTGCATTAACAAGCTAGTTTCTTATTATCTTTGATAGTTTCTGTATAATTGTTCAATAAATGAATACCACATAGCCTATAAGAAAATTAATTTTTGTGACAAAAATGTATAAAGCTGATTTATTTGAAAACTGCAGGAGATAGGTATAGGGAATAGAAATACATTTGGATTGTGGGCAACGCTCGGGGCAACGTATTCTTCTAAAATGAATAATCACATACAGGGTGTCCCATTTGAAAAAAAGGAATTACGCGAAGATTGTGGATTCCGTTTTTATTCCAATTTTGACAGTACCCTGTATAATAAAAAAGGTAACTTCACAGTGTAAACGATAAAGCAAGATGTGGTGAATGGTTCCTGAGAAATTTAAACTATTATTCAAATTACATTAGAAGATATTAAATTTTATGTACATGGTAAAAAAGTGTAATTTTCATATAAAAAACATTACAACTCAAAAACGGTTCAATAGGGAAGTTTCAACAAAATATGTCCAGATTAACGTAAATATTTCTAAAATTGAAAAATATACAGGGTTTTTCATTAAAAATTACAAAGTTATGTGCATCTTCCGGTATAATCGGAAGTAGAATGGCAATATTTTCAAAAAATAGCTCATTATTCAAAACCCCCTCATGCCAATTTTCATATTTCAGATACCTTTAGTTCTCGAGATATTTCTAATTGACCGTTTATCTGCCGCACCCTGTATATTAAGTACTGTAACGTGAATAAAACTGGAGTAGTTTTAAGGGGGTTTGGGTAGAAATGTTGGAGAAACTTCCAAGATCAATAGTATATAATCACAAACCTAATTAATTTACATACATTTTTGGATTCAATGATTTTTTGTATTATAAGCGGAAATAGCAATTTTTATAGATTCGGGTAGGAATCTTCTTTATTTTTTCAAAATAAAATTCGATACTTCTGTAATATAACGATTAATATCCAACGAACAAAATGTATATAGTGAAAAGATATAAAAGATGATTAATATATAATTTTAAGATATAACTTGTTGCATACCTCTTTCCAATAAAAATATGTAGAAATAAATTTATTACCTTTTATTCATTATTTACAACCTTGACTCGAATTTTTCCCGGACAAACCATTGATCGGACGGGAAAAATACAAGAGACCTTTTTTATTGCAAAACACTTCCCCTACACGGTGGTACTTTTTATTTTTCTCCAGCTTCCTCCCAGCGTGAAATATCAAGGAATCTCAAAAATAAAGTTTCCTATTTTTTTTATAATTTGGGAAATCGATAGACTGGTTAAATTTTTTTAATATTAATCTACATACTTCAAGGTACTTTCAGAAAAAAATCAGCCGTATTGCTAATTACTCTTACTTTTGTCTAAAATGACCCATACCGACTGGCTTTATAACATCAGTTGTTGATCTATTCGAGTTATTGGTTATGTTTTCTCCTTTACATCCAATACATTCAATTGCCTCAGCAGCAGATTCAGTCCATACATTTATTATATTTCCTTTAACAGGTACATTATCATGTAATTTATCAGTTTTATTTCTCCAGTGTCCATTTGGTTTCAAGAACTGTGGTCAGGCAACATTGTCACCTCATTTTCCCATCTTTCTTTCCCATATTGATCGCCCAAACTTCTAGTATCAGCACTAATTCTTCCAAGCTTCTATGTTGTTTTGAGTTTTGATTCATATTCTCATTCGCAGCAAAAGTCCAAACATTTCTGTGACTGTATGTTGTATTTCTATGAATTTTTTTCATTGATTAGAAAAAGTATTCTTGAATATCTAGTTATTTTTTTGAATCTTCTACTTCCATGAATGATAATAATAGCCCTCCGGAACAAAAAACCAGGTCTCTAAAACCATTAACAAAGAAAATTTAAAAAAAAAACGCTACCCACTATATACAAGTTTGAAAAATTAATTAGTCATTATATCGGCCACATTGTACGAAGCGGAGTTTTAAATATGAAAGTTAATTAGCTCGAGATTGATAGTACGATAGGCTTTGGCTTTTATAATCAGATATTCACCTGCATTCATTCCAGAGCCTCACAAAAGCTTTTTCGCGGAGTATGGTTTTCAATTAAGTGAAACGTATAAATAAAAAAAAATGAGGTATTAAAATTTAATGTAATAAAAGCAGGTTCATCGCATCCATATTAAATAATAGAGATTTCGTATTGCAATAAATTTTCATTTTTCAATTTGGAATGAACCTGATGAAAAACAAAGTGAATCGTAAACGATCTTATAAATGACTTTAAGTATAGACTTTAAGTTAATGACAAACTGCTCCCCGAACATCAACTGAACCACTTCTGAATGGATGAAAAACTGTCCATCTGCTGAAAGTCTTAACCTCAAAGCTTGAACCCCAGAAGCATTTGTGGAATTCGGCAAGTACTAAGAGGTTCTCTACGCATCTACAGCCAGATAGTTATCCTGTGGGGGTGGTAATCCTTGTCCATCCACCTCTAGGTATTTTTCTAACGTTTCCAGGAATGTGGATGATGACATTTTCAAACTGCCAACAGACCACATGACCACCAAATATATATTTCGCAAGAACTTCGAGATTGTCATCAAAGATCGAAAGGAGCTTGAGGAAGAGATCGCACCACCACTTAGTAGAGCGAATGAACTGATCTGGTATACAGACGGATCAAAAAATGAACTCGGCACTGGAGCGGGCATATACAGCAAGACGAGCAAATATGAAGGGATCGTCTCGCTTGGCAAATACGCTTCTGTTTTTCAAGCAGAGGTCTATGCAATACTTGCATGTGCAATGGCTAATAATATGAGAGCCAGATCAGGATCTACAGTGACAGTCAAGCCGCCCTTAAAGCACTTCAGAGCTAAAGGGTGACATCTCGGCTAGTATGGGAATGCGGCGAAGAACTTAGAAGACTGGCGACTCGGAACAGTGTAACACTGGAGTGGGTCCCAGTTCATAAAGGAATCGCAGGCAATAAAAAAGCTGACGAACTCGCAAGAGTATGATCGTCAGATCAGATGAACGGACCCGAACCTGCTGTGGGCATCCCCAGATGCTTAACGAGGTCATGGTTAAAAGGGTGGTTGAAAGAACAACACAATAAATACTGAAAGAACACGACCAGGCAAATACATGGGAAGAAATTCATAAAAGAACCATCAGAAAAGGTGGCGAAAGAACTGCTCTCAATGAGCAGGAACAAACTACGCACCATAACGGGGCTACTTACGGGACACTTTCCCACAAAGAAGCACCTGAACAAAATAGGGCTCTATAACGGAGACCTTACATGCAGAAGATGCAAAAAGGATACCGGCACAGCTCTGCATATACTATGCAACTGTGAGTCGCTGCATCACAGAAGGCAGAAACTGTATGGTAGACCCCAAATGACTCCAGAAGACTTCTACAACCAACCAGCAAAGGGCCTGTATGAGCTAATACAGGGAACGGATTGGCTGAATAGGTTGTAGTCAGAACACTAGGAGTATCCACAATAAGCCCAGGAGGCTGAGGTGGTACCGGCGAAGGGACGGCTTCAGGGAAAAAAAACTTTTCCAGCTCCTCGGCAAGGAAATGCTAGCAGCTGCAGTGAATCTATTACTTCTCTGTTTAGTTTCTATTTCCTTGTGAACAATATTTATTTATTTTCAAAAATTATTGAAATTATCAATACAGGATTCGGAACATATGTACCCCCACTGGTGCTGCCTCTAGCAGATCTTTTTTAAATCTTCTTTAATTAGCTTGATATGTAGATCTCCATCATTGAAATATCCAGATTTGCTTCTTCAAAAAGAAATTTTAATAGGGCACAGGCAGTTACTCGGGAATGTCGTCACCATTAAAACCCAAAACAGCAATTCCAGTTAAAATTGTTCGCCAAGCAAACAATCAAAACCGAAAGTGAAAAAAAAAATAAACAAATCAGTTTCCCAAGGTACCTAAATCGCGTTTCTCGCGAAGATTTGTGTCAATTAATAGAGTCATTTTTGTTTTCATCTAAGTCTGCACGTAAATTGGCATCTAGTTTGAATTTATGGCCGAAATGTTAACGTTAATTAGATCTACCGTGGTTAAGTACAGTGGCGTAACAGTTTCTTTTTACATAATACCAAGTTAGCAGTGTATTCACAAAATATTTTCCCAAATAAGTCATCCAAGAAAATTTTCTATATTGGTTAATTATTATGAGCTGGGTCGCCCAGTATATAAACGAACCTTGTTATTGATCGAAAAATCTCGTAGTAGATAATTTATTAAGAAAGTTTTTCAATACCGAAAGAACCATGAAAACCTAAACGCCAAAAGAAAATTTAATTAATAATTAGCTTCTTGCTAGTGTGTCGGATAGCCTTCTTTGAAAAATGATTTCCATCAATCAAGAGTGTATAGAAATGACCACAACATAGATTAAATAATAACTTGGTCAAGACGCAGAAGGAAATTAACTTTTGACTTTGATGTAAGACCCTCAGTTCAGTTCAATATCCTTCCGACGATTTATAATGTCACTCTTTTCGAGAAATGGACGAAGAAAAAAAAAGCAAGAGGGAAATAAAAGCTATTATCGTCCGTTCGGATATAACTGCTATTTGATTTGATGTTATTTGGAGGAAAAATTGAAAATGCCCAAAAAAATCGATTATCAACTATGGGTTGTTTCAAAAAGTACACAGAGTACTAGAATGCAATAATCCTTCAACAATCAGATGCTCGTCGGATATTACAGAGTTGTACTCAAGCTTGACAAAATAATTATTTGGTTCGAATATAAGATTTAATGAGGTACATACCATATAAGATGAATAAATGAATTTTGGAGAACAATTGAGAGACAAATGTATACAGTGTGTATGTATGTATTTTGGTGTGACATTCACTGAGACCTAAAAGATCTATTGTGCCCTCTTACTTCTACTTAGTTTCTGAGAAACTAGTAGTTCCTTTAGTCCTATTTCCCGGAGGAATTTTAGGATGTCTGCAGGCTTCAACTCAGGTAAATGTTCCTCTTCTATCCAGTAAACTCCCAGGTGCTGTGCTCTGGGATTCTGGAGTGCTGTGCAATTGGAAAGTATGTGGATGTAGGTTTCTTCTTCCTCCAGCATTTTGAGCTTCTTCAGGTGCCCATTCAGGCAACAATGTCCCGTTAGGATCCCTGTTAAAACTCTTAGCGCAGTTTTACTTTGACTTATGCATTCCTATGATCTCAACAGGTTGTAGTCATCTTTCCAATGGTCAGATCTTCCCTTTTTCTCGTCTTTACCTATTTCTTTCAATATTACATTGAGTTTGATTCCGCAAAAGGGTTCAGGACCCCAGAAAGATATTTCAGTCCTCCTCTTTGCTAGTTCATCTGCTATTTCATATCCTTCTATTCCAGTGTGTCCTGGAATCCATAGTAAGGTGACTATATTGTTCTCGCCTGGTTCATTGAGTTTGTCTAGGCATTCCCACACCATTTTGGAACTGATTACACAAGAGCTCAGTGCCTTAATGGCTACTTGACTATCCGACATTATGATAATCCTTTGTCTTCTGTATCCTTTATCAATATTGAACTGGGCGCACTTTTTCTATGGCGTGGATTTCCGCTTGAGAGATACTTGGGGTTTTTCCCAAGCTTTCAGAGTGTTTGGATTCTGGCCCAAACACTCCTATCCCAGTTCCTTCTGTTGCTTTTGAGCCGTCTATGTACCATTAAATGGCATTCTTTCAGAGTCTGGTAATGGTATTTGGATCCCATTCTTTTTTGATGCTTAATTCCGTAACGAATTTCTTTGAAAATTTATACTTTTTCATCATACCGTCTTGTACCTCATACTATAAACTATAATATTAGGCATAACATTTTGAAAAAAAAGATAGTTCTTCCCTATAGATCACAGAAAAGCTATAAAGGTCCATGATCCTGAAATAACAAAGTCAGATTTCAAAAAACATTTTTTATCTCGCTACCATCATTCATTATTGATAAATATTCAATTTTGTTAGAGTTATTCTAATTCTTTACTCATTCTTAACTATTTTTTCTATTTTTTCTCTTCAAAATATTCCTTCAGTATACATCTCCTCCCACTTCCCCAAATCATTAATTTTAAATAAGGAATGTGCCATATTAGAGAAGCATTTAAATGGAGTATTCAGACCTAATTTTTTTTTCAAAAAAA
>CAJUYI010007353.1:0-12238 GCA_910591695.1 Galerucella pusilla
CCGGACGCGCAAAATCCAATTTTAGAAAAGGAAATGTATAAGCAATTAACGCACGCTACTGAACATTTGAAAATACTGTTAAGGTTAGTGTAAAACAGTGTTGTAGATGGGATTTTCTTAAAAGTTATGTTTTAGGGTAGGGGAAGAGATTGAAACTATGTTCACTTTCGTCACGTTGAGTCAAACCTTGGCGTCTTTGTTAATTTTTGCATCTTGTCTATACATGGCTTCAAGTGTGAGTGGAACAATTTATTTGTCACTGATATTACTGAATTTCTAGTACACAGTTTTGTATTTTCTATTAAAAGATGTTTAATTTCTAGTACAGGGAATGAAGCATTTCACCTGGCAATTTTTTCGTCCAGCATGGATTGACTTGAAATTTTAACAGAAGGTAGGTGATAGCCCAAGGATCAAAATCTATATCGAACCGAAGGGCGCTAAAGCCTTGGGGGTGGTTGCCACCCATCTCGGGGGTGAAATTTTTTTATTAAAGTGATTCTAAGCAAAAAAAATTCTATACATTTTTTTTGTAAAATCAATATTCTCTAAGTTATTCGCGATTGAAAGTAACGCTTTTTAGAGGAAAAAATCGACGTTTTTGATATGTTTTTCGCGAATAACTCGAAAATTATGCATTTTATCAAAAAAACTGTAGAGAGCAAAATTGTAGTTTTTAAAAACACAAGCAAAACCCTTTTTTTATAATTTTTCTAAAACCAATAGGAACCGAGATATGGCCCATCAATGATTAGCTTTTTTTCCCAAATGCAAAATGTGAGATTCAAAGTCAAATACCGGAAAAATGATGCATTTTTCATAGAAAACTCATAGAATATTTTTGATAGAGCATAATTAGACCTTTCTTTAAAAAAAAAGTTTGTAGCATCAAAATTGAGTGAATTATAACAAAAATAATGTCAGTACTGAATTTTTTATACAAAAAAATCGGTGAAAACAACCCCCCTAATTAAAATTGATCTTTACCCTTGTGCAATTCTCTTTGTACATGTATGGTTAATATGTCCAAGAAGTTTGACCAATTTAAAATTCATAGTTTTCGAAAAATTATGGCTTAAAGTAAAAAGTTATTTTTCATAATTTTGTATTTTTTACCCTTTCTTTCAAAATAACTCGGAAAATATTAGAGGTACAAGCAAATTTAAAAAACGAAATTGTAGCTTTTTTTATGACAAATTTTCCTGTAAGATTTTTTGTACAGTTAATATTTGACTAGATATAGCCGTTTAAAACGTCTATTTACGCACGAGCACCACCTTTTTTAGCCCTTTAAACTCACCCCATTTAAAAACGAAAGGGTCTAAAGAGATTTAACTTACAGACCCTTGTAGTTCTTAAAAAAAATCCTACAAAATCGTTTTTGAATAAACTTTTTATCATCAAAAATAAAGGAAATAAGTTGGATTATATTGCAATTCCACTTGTTCTGGGTGCTCAGGTGAAGACTGCAATAATAGTCCACCAATGATCGAAGAAGATGAAGATGACATCGACCACGATGAAGATCAACCTGATGATACAGATATTTAAAAATCATATTTGTATTTGTAATTGTAAATGTAATCATTTATTTATGTTAATATATATGTGAAAATACAGCGCATTTTTATGTTGATTAATTTTTTTTTGTACTTAAGTCTACTTTTTTTTCAATTTATATCTATTACAATAGTTTATAAAAATTGCAATGTTGTGAAGGGTGGTTTTAAAGGCTGAAAAGTTACTTAATGCACGTGACACATTTTTTTTACAACAGAATTATTGAGCAAATCCCTATTAGCATTAATTATTTTTCTCTGGGCAAAAATTTTTTCTTACATATAACACTAATAACAGTTGATTTTTGAGGTTTGAAAAAGTATAAAATTGTATTTTGAAATGTAACAAATTCATCATTTTACTAATTCAAACCAATTTTCACCTATCTTAAGATTTATAATGCTATTTTTTAATTTTTGACATTTAGGGGTAGTTTTCACCTCTAAGAAACAATCAGGGTTCGTCGGCATGACATGATATATAAAGCAGAGGGTAAGTTGAGCCTAATCCCAAATTTTTATGCAAATCAATCAGAGGCGAAATCATTTTTTAAGGTTTCGTGATTTCTTTTACATTAAGCTGTAACAGGGGCTGCTTTTTTTAAGGGTTGAAATATGATGAAATTGTATTCCAAAGCTCAAAACAATCATTATTCAACTTATCCAAACCAAATCTTACCCATTTTTAGGTTTAAAATGTTAATTTATGATTTTTGACAAATAAGGGTAGTTTTCACCCCTAAAAACCGTTTAGCGCCCTTCGGTTCGATATAGATTTTGAACCTTCGGCTATCACCTACCTCCTGTTGAAATTTCAAGTCAATCCATGCTGGACGAAAAAATTGCGAGGTTTTACCTTTTTTTTATCTTTATCCCTGTACTATTCTAGGTACCTATGAATTCTCCAGAGTTCTTTTCTCAGATGGAGTACTTTTCGTGTGTTTTATTACAACTCATGCTTTTTTGTTATTTTGGTAATGAAATTACATCAGCGGTGAGTGAATCTATAATAATTATTTTAAAATATAAAGATTAATAGTGCGGTAAAATTAGAGAAAATTTTTAATTGTTGTTACAGGTCGTTTGGTCTTTGAACTTATTTAAAAACAGTACAAAATGTTTAATTTTGAACCGAATAACTCTTAAAACGAACTAAAATCATTTTTAGAGTGAAGAAATACGAAGTGCACTATTTGAATGCGATTGGTTGAGTAGCAGCACCCGTTTGAAACAATCCATGATTATAACAATGATTCGTATGCAGCGTCCCTTATATTTAACCATAGGAAAGTTTTCTCCTCTTACCTTGAGTACTATTGTTGCTGTAAGTTTCAAAATTCGCTTGGACTATTAACGATGCCAATATGTTTAAGTTTCAAGTTTATAGTTATTGAGTGAGATTTTTTTTAATTTCTAGGTTTGCAGAGGTTCCTTTTCGTATTTTGCGCTTTTTAAAAGCATACAGTAAACATAAAATAATAATTTCCATCACTTAGAACGTTAAATAAATAATCAACATTCATTTCTTTACCCGATAAGTAAAGAAGCTTAAGCTTTATTAATTCACTAGCTCAGCATTGGATTTTTTAGGAGAAGCAATTTGAGAAGATTATTTTAGTAATTGAATGATATTATATTGAATAAACGGTACACAATTTTTTTGTTGTCTTATGTTTAATTTCATACGAAAAAATAGGGGATGAGGTAAAAAGGAAAATAAAATCATACTTTGAAAATATAATTTTCATTATAAATGTTTGAAAAGATAAAAAACCATAGGGTATCAAATGATAGATCAGTAAAATACAAAAACCAATATTTTCTACATATAAATTACATAAAATAATATTATATACCTATATATATCTAATAGTATAGTGCTAAAATAGTTACAAAAGCTTCAGTGGCTTTATATACGAATAAAGTGAGGTTAGGTACATATTTTTCAGGACGTAAAAGGAAAAATTAATAAAACCTTTTATTTCAAGTACGAAGTCGGCTATTTTTCAGGGTTTAGTATCTAGGGTATAAGAAAATCGTATATTATATTATAAGGATTAAAAGTGCATATTTTTTACGAGCAATATTTGCAAAATGCAAAATTGCGAGTACACTTTTAGCCCGTATGATATATACTATTTTTTCTCCAACCAAGTCAATATCAGCGATTTATGGATTGGTGTTAAGAAAAAAATGTGCAAAACTATGCGGAGAGTGTTCTTATGGTGTATTTTTCAAATTTAACGAAGACCGTCAAGCCATCCACTCTTTGGTCACAGTATTCAATGTTGCGATCCACACTGGATATCAAAAATGGTGTGGATATTAGTAAATATTCAAAATTACGAGCATTGTTAAAAAGGCAAAGTGATGGATATATACCTAAAAAGTCTAGGGTTTTTACAAAGGAGGAAGTGGATCGGTTCATGGATATGACACCTGATAATATATATTTGATGATAACGGTTGTTCTAGTATTAGGAATTGGAGGTGCTATGCGTTGTGACGATCTAGTTCATTTGAAAATTGATGACATTGAAGATATAGACTCTGTCCTGGTCGTAAAAATTTTGCAGACAAAAAACAAGAAACCTCGTTTGTTTACCATTATAGGCGATAATTATTTGCGTTTATTTCGAAAATATGTTGCACTACGACCATCAAATATACAGGAACGTCGTTTATTTTTGAAGTAAGTTAATGGGAAGTGTCAAAGAATGGTTGTTGGTACTCACAAAATTAGTGCCGTGCCGCAAGAAATTGCAAAATTTTTGAAGTTAGCAAATTGGAAGGAGTATACTGGACATTCGCTAAGAAGAATATCTGCTACACTTCTTATTGATGGTGGCGGTGATCTCACTTGTCTTAAAAGACATGGAGGTTGGAAATCGAGTACGGTAGCAGAAGAATATATTGAAGAATCACGTATCAACAAAGAGAATACTGCCAGAAGAATATTGCAACCTGACAAAGAAGGTACAAGTACCTGTTCAGATATTTCCTCGAATGTTTAATCAACAGTTACGGAGAATATTTTAAGTTGTTCTAACAATAATGAAAATAAATAAATTTTGAATTGTTCGAAAATTGTTAGTGATAATTTCGGTGGTGCATTGATTCTGGCAATGATTGTACATTCAATATCACTATAAATAACAAAAAAATACCGATATATATAGTTGCCCAATTAGTTTGTTTTAGTAAGTTTATAAGAGACAATGTTTTTTCCTTCAAATTTCAATTAGAGAGCTCAAATGCAATTACTTTTAGTCCTAGGATTAAAATTAGCGTTTTTAATCCTAGGATTAAAAGAGTTGCTAAGCAACGAGCAAATTTTTGTACGGTAAGGGAATTGATGGCTTTTGCACCTGAAAATAGTACAAAAATGTCAACATTTTTTGATGGTTGGAGAAAAAAATCATTTTTCCATTTACCCGCTACCTGTAGTATACATATAATGAATTAAATAGTTTAGCACTACACCTTAGATTTAAAATCCACCTCAACTCATTTTATCACTCATTTTCTTGACGACAAATGATCAATTTTATGCAAATAAATCAAATAATTTTTTTTCTTTTTCCGAAACCACTTTGTATATTATATACCGAAATACTCTCACTTAATATTACGAATATTATTCATATTAGGGATTAATATGATCGTAATAGTGCTTTGAATTTATTATTATACTGAGTATCCCAGAATTGTATCATTATTTTCATACAATTTTGAGTTTTTCGTATAAATTTCAATACCTCATAAAAGCTTAGCTTTTCCACTTTCCAGAAATACATTTTTTGCAATTCAATTAAAAATGTACAGATTCAATTGGTTAATAAAGATAAGTAAACATTTTAACTGGCATTAAAGTATGAACAAGCACGAAATTCTGAAATTATTGAATAATTTGGGGCCTTTTTTCGTTTTCTCTTTCTTCAAAAACAATTTTCATAAAAAAATGACTTTAAAATTGATATGAATATCACATATCTGTCATTCAACATTTTTCGCAACACATATTTTTCTTAGTGTAACAAATTTTGGTCCCGATGACATCGAATAGGTATACCACACGAGCTTTTTTTACCTCGAGTGAAAGTAATTAATAATACAGCGTTTAGTAGATTCACACTGAAATAAAGATAAAAGGCACAATAAAAAAATTGTTTGATTTATCTGCAAAATCGAAACGTCTTTTTCACTTTTAAAGAAGAAGAGTAGTTTTTAGATAAACGCAGATTATGTTTTTGCATCGAACACACCAAGAAAATATTCTTCATAACTTGTGAAAAAAAGTAGTAATTTTTTGCGTCTAAATAACATTTTTTAAGTGTGTTCAGCTCACTCTCCTATAGTCCAAATATTTTTATCATAAATCTATTAAAAGATGGGCGCATAACATGAAAAACTGAGCATTTTAAACAAAGTTTCTACCTGGAAAATACGAATTAAATATGTCATTTTCCAAATGAGGAATTTTTAGAATTTTTTAATGATGAATAGCTAAAGTGGACTAAGTGGACTAGGCCGGCGGCACAAGCGGCTTTGCCGTCGCGGCGTAAAATTCGCTCCCCCCAAAAGTAGATCGAGTTTCATATGAAAAACAAGTGGAATAAGGCTATTGTCCAAGAATCAAAGCTGCTAATCGATGCTACGGGAGGCATTCGAAAATCTTCAACAAATGAAGTATCCATTACGTTCTATTGAATTTTTCAAATATCTATTTTGTGCAAATTCCCCATTGTAACTAAAGTATGGAATCTTTTGCTGCCAATAACGTTTGTCAGGAATAGAGTAAGATCCCAGAGCAATAAGACATAACTTATTTTCAAATGGATGAAATGTTAGGTTCTCAGTAGCATCTCGTGTGCTTTGAATACCTGTGTTTTTGTGGAGATAGCCTATGTGCACCTTAACAGGTATCTGTTGAGAAAGGTATCTAAAAATAAGAGTTACTCAACTCAAATTTGTATGTCTGATGTTTTGTATAATAATATTCTAGAGTAGTATCATAAGTATCAGATACTTTCCATGGACCAAAACTTTTGTCACACGCTTTAAGCTCCACAAAAAATAAATAAACTTTATTTATTTTCACATTTCTGACTTTCAATTATGTCATCAAGGCAACTATTACTAAGTTATATGTGCTCCAACAGATCCGAACTATACTGAATACTATACGTTGTGCATGAAGGGCACATACACATTACACTGAGACATTGTGAGTTATAGTATATTAAGTATCAAGAACGTTGTTTACCGCCGCTGAGCGTAGCGAAGCCTCCAATTTTGCCGGAGAACGGTATTACCCTTAACATTCGAGATGCTTATACCATTTTTTGCGCGATCATATTGAAATATTCGAATTTCGAATAAAATAATTTAAATTTCTTCGAAATGAATGAAATGTCAAAAGTGACATTTATACTTCTCGATCAGTTTAATAGTTATTTATGTACCAAGGGTATAAATAGATGTTTATGCCCTGATGGCGATGTCTTACGAAGCCGAGAGCCTCTGGCCCGAGGGTTTGTAAGTTTAGGGGCTGTTCCGTCATTACAATTGGTGTGACTAACGGAATATAACGAAGTAATAGTTGCCTTGATAAAATATTTAGAAGTCAGACATGTAAAACTGAATAAAGTTTATTTTTTGTGGACCTTTAAAGTGGCTGACAAAAGTTTTGGTTCATGGAAAGTGTCTGATACTACTCTAGAATATTAATCTACAAAACCTATATAAAAATTAGACATACAAATTTAAGTGAAGTAACTCTTATTTTTAGTTACCTTTCTCAACTGATACCTGCCCAGGTGCCCTAAGTCTAGCTCCACAAACACACAGGTATTCAAAGCGCACGAGATGCTACTGAGAACCTAACATTTCATCGGACTAGAACAGTTATTATTGCTATAAATATATGTGACGTTTTAATTTGGAAGACGTATTTGCTTATAAAAAAGCACACATTTTGAGAATGTCATATTGCGCCCATCCATTGTACACAGAATGTTTCTACAACAGCCTTATTCAATTAAAATGATATCACAGCTGCATTTCTATACATTTTTCCCCCAAAACTGTTTCAAATGTGATAGAGATCAGCAATACCATCACAGTATTCATAACCTGATTATCCTTCGTTTCAAACTATCATCACAGATGGCCCAATTACAACTAAATCTTAGTAGTGCAACAGAACCAAAATTGTTATTTGCAGTTTTGAAGAAAAAAAGTTGTAGAACAAATACTGTTTTTTTTAATATACGACGATTTTAGTAGTAACACCCTGTGTTTTGTCATTAGGTAATTTTCTTTTTGGTGTCGTACAAGAAAAAAATATTCTATCACAGTCAATACACAAGGTAAGCTATTCTAGAGTCTACTTATATAAAAAGTTCAAAAAGCTATTAATCGTAATATCTCATCTACTTTGTAAGACTTTGTCGATTTCGATAAATTCCACTTTGTAGTAGGTATTATTTTTCTTTTGAAGCAATTCAAGCATAGGTTTAATTCAATATGCACTGGTGATAAGTTTTTTTTGGAATATCTACGAATATTCTAGCGACTTTTTCTGGAATTATTTTTTCTTAATTGTATACCTTTTAAATGTAGTGATTTGAAAACACCTGCATATCTTGAATGTTGATTTTTGCATCTTAGACCAATTCAGTTACGTATTTTTTTTCAACTTTTCCATATCATTTTCTTGTTTTTGACGGTACCCAAAAATTTTTATTTTTTTTGTTCATTTACATGTTATTTAACGTTTCGTTCTCACAGCTCCACCATCAGCTAATGTATTCCAATAGGTACCAAATTTTTAATTTTCTATTACCATTTTCACGAGAACACTGCAAACAGCAACAAACGCTAGAGAGGAATGGTGCACCACGTGGAAAATCCAAATCAACGGAGAAAAAACCCAGGCGGTTTTCTTCAAGAAAAGAAGACACAGTCCTGAAGAAAACATCGAAATTGACGGAGAAGAAGTCCCTTGGACGGACAAGGCCAAGTATCTAGGAGTGATATTCGACAACGGATTGACATTCAACGAACACATAAACGCAGTGGTAGCTAAAACTAAACAGGCAAGGGCGAGGTTAAGCGGATTACTCGGCAGAAGAAGTAAACTGGACTTGAAGACAAAATTACGATTCATAAGGAGCATCATAATACCGATATTAACATACGCATCTGTTGCATGGGGACATACAAGCGAAACAAATAGGAAAAAATTACAGGCACAACAAAACATCTCGATCAGGTAGGCTCTGGACGCTCCCTGGTACGTAAGAAACGAAGATATATACAACGACCTAAAACCGCAGAAGATAGTAGAGATAATGGACGCAAAAGCCAGAAAGCTATTTGAAGAGCTTAGATCTCATCCGAACACAGAGCTGAGAGACCTGACAATCTACACGGCAGAAGACTACAGAAGACACAAAAGACCTAGGAAACAACTTGAGAACCACCCATAGGAAGCAAAACAACAAGAAAACCACACCAAAAAACACAAAAAAAACCATGTGTGTGGATGAGTGAGGCGTGTCCAAAATGGACAAGCACTGTTCATCTGCACACGCACCAAAAAAAAGTTCAAAAAAAAACCAATAAACTTAAAAAACACAAAAATCACCGGGGTGGACAAGAAAGAACAATGCAAAGAGGTACCCCCCAATACTGGGTCCCCGCACTTCTAACAAGATGGGAGCTCAGGGACACCTGAGGGGCTAGCTCTAAAGAAATGCGACGGATCACTCATGTTAAGGCAGCTTTCCCAAGGCGGGTGGAAAAGACTTTGACATGAGGCGGCGAAAGCACACACACACAACCGAACCGACATAACGACATGGAGAAGGACAAGGGAACATAGCCACCAGAGCTACCCCTTAACATGGAAAGACATCCCTGACGCCCCCCATAGAATAAATTGGGGAAAGGGATACGCGATCGCGATGAACGATTGAGGTCCTTCCGGAAGTGGCAGGGGGTGGATGGAAGGTTCTACTTAGCATCAACCCGTGATAGACAGAAAATTTTACTGAAATAATTTTGTTTTTGTACGTGCCATCAAATTTGCCAACGTGCCATAGGTTTGCCATCCCTGCACTAGTAGGTTTGTTGTTAGAGCATTACTACAACTAGCAATTAAGGTCCGTATTGAGACAAAAGCTGATGGGGTACCCGGTCAAAACAAAAAGTTGTAGATACATCGTGGAAATGTTTTTGTCCCAGTTAATCGTCATTACTTTCCTAAATCACATACTGGAACCATCTAAAATTGGAGTCTTATTAGTGAATGTTGGAAAATAAAAATTATTTTTTTTCCTTTAAATAGTTTTCGCATTGAAAATACGCTTTTCTCACAGCATTTGTTTTAAATGACTACTTTTTCAAGTAGGTACATGTGTTTGTCTTAAATTGAAATATCATTTACAAAGAAAGAGATGCTTAAATATTTTTCCCAGCCTGGACGAAAAATTGAAAAATCGGTATTGTATATTAGTCCAGTAAATGAAGAGACCTAAAAAGTCCCTGAAGACTTCAATTTGGGTCCAATAGGGTACAAGCATAAATTTTGCTGTTGATGGGAATTGACGCTTTGTCAGGTCTCCTAACACCTTGCATGCCTATTTTTCCAAAAAAATATAAACTTTACTTTTAAAACGACTTTAAAAAGCGCCAAAACGCGCTTTACTTCATAAAGATAACTGCCCCATGGTGTGACGTCATTTGTTTACGTTCTTATTCGTGTATCACGCTCTGACTTCTTGTGACCTAATTTGTTTCTGAAAGCTTTAAAAATGGGTAAAGCCGAAAAAGAAACTTTGTATTCCAAGTATTGCGTTTTTTAAAAAAAGCTACCAATATTTTTGTAAATAATATTTTCTATTCAATTACGTTATATTTCTATCTACGATTAATACGACTCACGATTCACCTTAATATACACAGCTTTGTTCTATTAACCGTCTAGAGACTGCTCTATATCTATACCAGTGCAGGAGAGAACACAATAACGAGTATAAGAGGATATAAAAAAAAATAAATCCTACAAAATATAATATTATCTGGTGGTGTGTTAATTGTACCGACTTTAGATCGGGTGCACTGTTAACAAGAATTTTCCTATTTTCTTTTCAATGTGTAATCAAGGCGGCTTAAAAGAACAAATCTGTTGTATAGTGAGTATTATAAAACTTTTCAAGTTGATCACAGATTCGGAATATGTTAAGAACTTCGTCGATAATTCTATTCCAAAGAAAACACAAATAATTCAACCCCTTTTCAAAAAATTTTATCGTACTTTGGTGGTTCACAAAATGACAGCTTAACCTCAAAAAACTAATTATTTTTTGAAGCAGTCAAAGAAATGGACGAATTAATAGAAATAAATTAAAAATGTGGTAACAAGGTATTGACGGCTCTATTAACAGTGTCAGAAATTGAAAAAATTCCAAGTGAAACCATCAGATGAACTGCTTATAACAACAATCAACTTAGAAATAGATTTTCAGTGGTCAGATGAATCAAACAACAACAACTGCGTTTTTTTATGAACCACTGATGATTCCAGCATGTCATTCACCCAATGGTAAATAAATGATCTAAAAAAACGTGCCTACAATCTACGTCAGTAAACGTCAACTTCACAAATGAGTCATAATTAGAATGTTGCAAATGGCGACTTCCGTCGCATTTTCTTGTACAGCTAATGGGTGACAAGACTCCTTCCTGTCTGTTTGATGTTCTAAGAAACTGATAGCTCTACAAAGTTCTTAGTGTGGCGTAGCTGTAATCTGCACCTGTGAAATGGTACCGGCCACTTAATCAGATTTTGCTGTCATTAGCATAAGTGACAAATGACAGTACACACTGTGAAGGTCCATTCATAAACTTGACGTTCCCCCCGCCGTTGCCGATGCCGACACCTCTGTATAAAAATGGTCCGCTCTTACTAAAGTCTTAAATCTTAACACATTCCGAAAACTGGTATATGAATTGGTATTTTTTCCTATTTTGCACAAAACACAGTGAATCGGTAGCGAATAAATTTGAGCTAAAACTTGATCTTTAAGTTTGTAAACTTGAAGCTATCGAGAAAATTGCAACTAAATATTCCGAAGACCATGTTCAAATAATCCTCAGTTGACTGCTTGTTTACCCAGAGGCGTTACACTTTGATATAAACCCCCCCGAAAAATAAATAAGTTCCTCTTGATTAATTCTAGATCACAGACAACCTCTTTTAGCACAAATACAGATTTCTTCCAGTGTAATTTGCCTCCTGAAACTATATTTAGTTGCAATTTCCAAAAATTGAAATAGGAAAAAATTGTTTGAAAGCCTTCAGCTCAAAACATGTGCGCGTCGCAATCTAATTTTTCATTTCATTTTATTTATTTATTTTTTGTCGAATTAGAATAACTATTTTGTTTTTCTAATAGTAATTAATGACCGTTTGTCGTCGTCCCTCCACCTTGGGCGTCGCTGGACATTTCGTGGGGTCGCAAAATTGCTCTGACTGTCTCGAAGTACTTTTTGAAGCCTAACTTTGCATAGAGGCCCTTCGAAGCATTGTTTTCCGGACGGATCACTACGAAAGGCATATAACCACGTTCTTTTACCTAAAAAGAAAACACCGAAATGTCATGGAAGCTAAA
>CAJUYI010007354.1:0-12238 GCA_910591695.1 Galerucella pusilla
AAAAGTAATAAATAGCATGAAAACAATTTCAACAAAATTCAAATTATATTTTAAACTGATCGAGAAGTATAAATGTCACTTTTGACATTTCGTTCATTTCGAAGAAATTTAAATTATTTTATTCGAAATTAGAATATTTCAATACGATCGCGCAAAAAATGGTATAAGCATTTCGAACGTTAAGGGTAATACCGGTCTCCAGCAAAATTGTAGGCTTCGCTTCACTCAGCCTCCAAACATTGCTGTCGACTGGTAAACAACCCTTACCGTTCTTGATACTTAATATACTATTATACCTCTCCACTATATATACATTTTGTTCGTGGAATATTAATATTTATACTACAGGAGTATCAAATTTTATTTTGAAAAAATAAAGATTCCTACCAGAATCTATAAAAATTGCTATTTTCGCATATAATACAAAAAATCAATGAATCCCAAAATGTATGTGAATTAATTAATTTTGTAATTATATATTTTTGATCTTAAAAGTTTCCCCAACATTTCTACGCAAACCCCATTAAAATTACTTCAGTTTTATCAAAGTTATAGTATTCAATATATATATATTTTCTTGTAAATTCAAGATTCCTAAAATTTACAAAATAATGAAAAGTGCCGTATTTCGTATTTAGGAAAAATTAATTATCCGTAAATTCTATCTATGGAACAGACCTCACAAATAACAGTTTCCATCCTTCGAAAAATTGTTTCAATGCCACCTTATTATATAATATATTTTTTATTGAGATACTTGGTTTTTTATTAGAATATAATATTTATATTATATATGAGTGATTTGCTAAAAATGATTATGTGCTATGACAAAAAAAATGCTATCTCAAAGCTGACACTTTCCTCTTCAAAACGCCGTATTACAATTATTTATATCTACATTATAACTGTACAATAGTTTATAATGTACTCCGCCGCGCTTCAGAAAATAGAGTCGCGCGGAAGCGGAACACATACTTAGTTTACCGAATTTTTTCCGGACAAACCATTGCTCGGACAAAAGAAACGCAAGGAACCTTTTTTGTTGTAAAACATTCCTTCTATACGGTGGTATTTTTTATTTTCCTTTATATCCTTCCCAGCGCGAAATATTGAAAAATTTCGGAAAAAAGAAGTTTTGTGAATTTTTTTTCTAATTTGGGAAATCGATAGACTGGTAAACTTTTTTGTATATTAATCCACATATTATAAGGTACTTATGGAAAAAAATCAGCTGTATTGATAATTTCTTGTAGTTGTTACCCCTGTCGTCTGGCCTAAAACTACATCAAAAATATTCATATCACGAACTAAATAATGGTATTTTCAGGATACAACTGTTTTATACAGTCTTTATTCAGCTCATAGCTCCAAGGAATACTGGGTTGACCCCGACGTATTCAGACCTGAAAGATTTTTAGGTGATAATGGAAAGTTAAGAATTCATGACGCTTTTATTCCTTTTTCAATTGGTAAGAATAGCCACATTTGTTTCAACTTTTTCATTTTATTATTTAAGAAACTGTTATTGATCTTTCTTATAATTTCGAAACCTATATGCTATAACCTACAGACATTTTATGTGGTGCTTTGGGAGAGAAAAAATTCGGCTCTAAAAGTTGTGTAACTCTTTGCTTCAATCGTATCATTAGCTATGCAGAAACTGTACTGACTGCCATGCCGTTAGATCGTTCAGAACGAAACTACACCAATGTGATCTTTTCGAAGGACGGCCTATTGAAGTATAATTAAGAATGAACGAGTAAATCATTAACTTTTTTCCATTTAATCGATAAAATTTTATTATTTATAGGCTCAAGACGATGTTTAGGAGAAGTGTTAGCTAAAAGTTGCATTTTCACATTCTTTTGTGGGATCATTAGGAAATACAATATTGTTGCTTATCCTGGAACATATCCTACAGGAAAAATTTTCAATGGATGGTTCAGTGTACCAGAGAAATATAAAGCGAAAGTTACATCAAGGTTTGAGTTGAGACAAACTATAGAGAATGGTTATTGTAACTTATAAAATGAATATTTAAAAATAAAATAATCGTTTGAAATGTTGTTTTTCATATTTTGTTTTATATTATTATATTAAAAATAGAAAATAAACCAGGATCAAAGAAAACTTATCTTATTTGAATAAAAAAGAAAGTACATGCAGCTCAAGGCAATGCACTGATTTCTTGGAGAGAATACAGAAAATATCCATTTCAAGAGATGAGTTTTACAAGGAATGCCAGTACGTTGCACCTGCATTAACATAAAAGGAACAAATTTCTAGAGCAATATAGGTTACTCCTTGGTTGTTATGATAATACAATTTAACTCAATGTCAATTTTAAATAACAAAAAAGTTATTTTGATTAAAAAAATGTAGTGTAGTGTAGGTATATTTGAAATTGTCTCTTCAATGATATGTAATATCATGTGAATCTCATAGCACAGGAAATACTGTGATCTTCTTCTCTTTTATTCTTCTTTCAATCTTTTTTCTTGGCAGAGATGTAACGTCAGTAATTACAATCATTTCAGTTCAGCGATTCGTAAAGTTCAGAAATTTCCTTGTCTGCAAGAATTTCCAATTCTATTTAATAGATTTATAATATTACGTTTTCAAACTGTGAGAGTCTGATGTTTTGCCAGAATCAATTTTTATATCTCTAAAGTGGTGCGGAGGATCCCAGTCTCATACTGTGATGACAGTTATTGCTCACAAGTATAGAGACGTAATATTTTTCATCAAGCATACGACGGAGTTGTAACAACTAGTACGATGCAATTGAAATAAAAAACGACCCAACCTCAACATCCAAAGTAAAAGTCTTCCGCCAGCTTCAAATTGTTTAATACAGTCAAAATATTATTTGGTAAAAAGTTACACCATTTTGTGCGTCGGGTTTAGTGGGGAGAGGGGGGGAAAAGTTGAAAATTAGTAGCTTTTATCAGTTTTTCCTAAATATTTCGAAAACTATGCGATTTAGCGCAAAAAGTGCTATGTACAAAAATATTTTACCTTAAATTTGAAACAAAAATCTTGCTAAATTGAACGGTTCCAGAATTTAGGGGGGGGGGTAAATGTATATTTTTGTGTCCTAATATGATATCACTAGAGAAACTACTTTTTTTATACAGCATCATTACGATTTTCGTGACCGGTGGTATGTTAGTGTCAAGCGTTAAGTCAAATTGGAATCTGCTAAATCTAGCGGAAATTCCTATACATTCAATGTTCAAGTTGGCTGCACCTCCCCCAACTTCCGCAGCTTCTAGGCAGCATTCACTTAGAACTTACCGCCAGGTGCAGCATTGGCTAGTTGAGAACAAAAATCGGATAGAGTGAGAGTGGAAGAAGATTGACGAACACCTAAGACCAATTACAACAACACATCCTGCTGCGCCCCAGGAACTTCTTTCCCTGATAGTGTGCGCTTGCAATGACGAATGTGTCCGTAACTGCAAGTGCAGAAATGGTGGTCTGAACTGCTCAAGCATGTGCAATAATTGCGCAGGCCTAGGATGTAACAACAGGGATATTAACATCATAGACGAACATCTAGAAGAGGAGGGTGCTATGTTTGAACAGGACTTAATACCAATGGATATTTAAGATTTTACTAATAAACTCTATATTACTAATACTCTTTATTACTTATAAACTCAGTTTACGAACTTTTTAATAGAAAATGGCCTCAGTTTGCATTAAACAGCCGAAAATTTAGAGTGGGTTTCTCCGTACCACACGTTTAAATGGCCTAGACCTTGGAAGCCTCTTTTCCCTTAAAAAGTAGCGCCCCGTCAAAAGGAGGTGACGTCGTTCTTTCAAGGGCTTATCAGTAACATACCACCGGCCACGGAAATCATAATTTAAATTTACAAGACACTATCCTGTATAAAAACAGCAGTTTCTACAGTGATATCATATTTGGACAAAAAAATTAAATTTCTACTTTCGCAACCCTCCGTAACTCAGGAACCATTCAGTTAAGCATGATTATGTATAGGATTCTTTTTGTTCTGAATTTAAGGTAGATTATTATTTTTCTACATCTACAACACTTTTCACGCTGAATTGCATAGTTTTTGAAATATTTAGAAAAAAACTTATAAAAACTACTAATTTTCAAATTATTCTCCCCTCCCCCTCAAACCCGACGCACAAAATGGTGTAACTTTTTACCAAATAATATGTGGACTGTATAGAACAAATTAGAGCAGGCGAAATACTTTTACTTTGGATGTTGAGGTTTGGCTCTAATAGCACCGTACTACAACGGTTTTGAATTACAGTTTCGGTCGTAAAACTAAAAATGTTGCCCAATTAACACCTAACTTCACTTTTGATTTGTGTGTACGAAAATACATGAACCAATTATATGTCCCATTTTTGGAATATTTCCTTTTTCTAGAAGTGTTTTTAAAGGCGTTGACTACATCTTCTAGAGACTAGAACGTTTGATCTCGCATTTTATTCTTAATTTTTTTAAAGTAAAAAAGTCGTTAGCTCTTGGATCGGGACCGTGTTGGGGATATTCCAATAATGCGATGTCTTCTTTCTAGCTTCAAAAACTCAATTATTTTTCGAGCTGTATGGAAACTCGCATGATACGTCCTTGGGGGTTGGTTTTTTCTCTAGACTAAGCAATTAATTCCGGATATTCCACAATTTTCCAATATTTCAGAAAAAAATCATTTCGATAAAGTAAAAGGGGAGCAGATTATTCTCGCACAAATACCCCCCAAGTAACACATTTCATTTACCAAGCAAATAATGCTAGATCGAAGCATATGTAATTCAGAAAAAATGATAGAGTTTAGCATATTCTAAGCATTATTTTATAGAATAATTTCAGCCTTCCTTAAAAGACGTCTTATCTTGTTTAAGACTAAATATTGCAACCAAGTAGCAATGATTGCTAGTAAGTCATAAAAAGTAGCCAAAAAATAGAGATAATGACTTTAAAAAATGTCAAAAAAAATGGATAGCCAAATTGGAATTTAGTGTGGTCATAAAATGCCTTTAAGTGCTTCAATTAGTGCCATTTATAAGCAATACCATGAAGTTTGGTATAGGAATTAATTTGGACTTTAAATGGAAATTAATTTAAAAAAAAAACCACAGTATTGCTAACCTTAATGTGATTGTGAATCTTAAATCAGTTGAAAGGTTTCATGATTTTCCAGAAATCATTATAGAACATGGAGAAAAAGATTGGAATAAAAATTAATGGAAAATTAAAAAAACTATACGGAAATTTGGACGAAAAGGTGCGTACTACAGGCGTGTACATAAAAGTAGTAACGCAGCTAAAAGTTACAACGACACAGAAGATCACCTTCCTAGTTCTTGGACCACCTCTCTATTAGCCTTGCCGTGGGACTCTTTCTTAATAGGCTAATACCACTACGTCCTGGTGGAAAATTTGTTGTTGCTGTTGTTCCCATCCCATGCCTCAGGAGCAGCACACAAAATTTGTTGGTTTTTCATGTTATTTTATAAAGAATACACAGTTTTATTTTAGAACTGACTTTTTTATATTTTATACTTTGACATTTTTGATCTTCATTGTCCTTTTGAAACAGGTCCTTGAGTTTTTTATACATATCTGCAGCAGTAGTACAGTTCATTATATGCACTAAGACCTTTTTGTCAACAGTGGAGATTATTATTTTTTGATCTTTTGCGTCTCTTTGTATCCAAGTCTTCCTTTCTTTTTCTTCAGTCAACCTTTCAAAGTTTTCTTCATTATTCACTATTGCGTATAATCCACTAGCTTTAAAATACACAGATGTTTGAAAATTCCACATTTCAAAAGATTCAGAGGTTATTAGTTTTTAAATATTTCCAATATCGTCCGTTTCATTTCCCATTTTTATTGCTATTATTCAGTTTATTCGTGTTTTTTTTTTCAGTTTTATTTTATTTTATACCCAGTTTTATTTTATTATTTATTAGCGATGTCCTGGGCCCATAACCTGTTGGTTTTTCATGTTATTTTATAAAGAATACACAGTTTCATTTTAGAACTGACTTTTTTATATTTTATACTTTGACATTGACAAAATGCAAATATCAATTTTTTTTATAAACTATTACCTACTTTCTCAACAAAATTTTCTCTCCACTTTCTAAGGTCTCAATAACTTTAAAGGTGTTCATTTTATATTACGGAATAATTATAAAATATGACCTATAAAACAATCTACTACTCAAAACATAACCTCACAATAATCTTCTTTTTCTTCAACTTTATAATTCTGAAAGCTTTCACAAAGCAATACAAACAGCTATCTAGTTTTTAATTACATAAAGCTTCGTATTGGCCTAGAAAAATGCTTATTAAATACAATAAAGACATGGCCGAACTGTTTGCTCATGATAATGAGCGGTGTGCCATAGTTTTTATATTTATATATGGATAGGTATATGATGCTATTTTTATATATAAAATATGCAAATAATCTGGTTCAGAACATTATTTGTTTTCAAACTGGGATACAAATTTCAGAAAATCTGGGAGAGATAAATCAATTTAATCCATCACATATAATATTATCAATCAATCCAACTAAAAATACTATAAAAAAACAATTTCAATTGGATGTATATAATTCATTGATAGGTATCAAAATTGAACATGACACCACCGTAATTCATAATGAAATAATTTAATTTATAAAGTATATTTTGCTCACAGTTATCACTGGCCCCTCTGTTTTAAGGAAGTATTTCATTCACATTCCACAGAAAAGTAAGGTTTGCAGAGATTTTTAATGGTTCACAATGATATTTTCCAGTTTCATAATATATATTGAAGGAAAGATCTGCCATCACAGTTGACGATGTTTGTTTTTGTGAACACTTACATAACTGTTGGCATAAATTTCCAATATCAATCTAATATTTATCCAAAACAAAACTTCATTACATTCTCACGAGAAATGTTTAACTGCGCATGATTATTCAAAGCTTTGAAAACCATATCTGGACTAAACGACTGCTTCTTTATATCACTCTGACAGCCAATGTTGGCAATCAAATCTAATAAAATGTTTTTTGGTGCCAATTTAGCCCTACAGGTTGAATTGCTAATAAGATTTCAAATCTACTTTAAGGCCAAACCACGCGCTCCCTTTAGGCAGCGATTACGTAATGAATGCTACATGTAGAAGCTTTAGTGGACGGTTTTAATTGCCTATTAGCTTCAAGAGTGACACAAAAGTCGATTTTAAATCTACTTCGATGCTTATTGTGTTACTTGGGCCTAGGAACGGCCCTGGCGGCTCCCTTATTAAAAATATCTGTCGAATATTTCCATATCTACATCCTACAGGTAACAAAGCCCTGAGAACTGGCTCTGCTATATTCAGATTTAAAATCGTTCGAGCCACAACCTAATTTATCCAAAAATTGAATGGTATTATTTTCCATCTTTTTTGTAATACCAATTACTTTTTGCGTTAACTAATGTTTTAATACACACATTCAGTTTGTACTTTTTATATTATGATCTTCATAAAAGAAGAGTGTTGGGAAAGATCTAATCCTAAAAAATAAATTGAATCCGAAGATTGTTGTCATTTACGTTATCCTTAAACTCAAGTTACTGCCAGCAATTTCCACTGAAAATGTTTTTCAACCAATTATTTTCTTAATACTATTTTTATCATCCGTCTGCAGTTTCCAGCCCAACTATTATAAAGAATAGATATTGTATTTCTACAGCTATCTATTATATTACATACGAGGATGTATTTATATCTAGTTAGCCTAGACCAGCTCCATGCATAAACAAAATATTGCGTTACCATAGCGACGATCAATAACTCATTAGAAGTGTCAGTGTGAAGTTGGATGTCAAAAAAGTGAAAATCGAAAAATTGGAGTATCGAGCCATCATCATGTACCTGTATTTAAAAGGGTTAAGAGGTAAGCAGATTTACGAAGATATGCTTAATACCTTACACCCAGTTGTGTGAAGCACGCTTAGCCTAGTGTTTAGGGTTAACCCTTGGTCAAAGCTATTTGAGGTTATTTAGAGGTTCACGTACTAAAAAAGTTTAACCAGTGGGATAACCAAACCACACGGTTTCTCAACTAGAATGTTTTAGTTTAACCCTAACGAATGTACAACCCATCTTTCCATCCAGCTTAACTCCGTATTTTCGGGCCAGGAACCAAACACTCTGAAAGCTTGGGAGAAACCCAAAGTATCTTTAAAGCGGAGATCCCCGCCATAAGAAAGTGCGCCCAGTTCAATATTGATAAATTATACAAAAGATGAAGGATGATCATAATGTCGGATAGTCAAGCAGCCATTAAAGCACTGAGCTCTTGTGTGATCAGTTCCAAAATGGTGTGGGAAAACCTAGACAAACTCAATGAACCAGGCAAGACCAATATAGTCACCTTACTATGGATTCCAGGACACACTGGAATGGAAGGAAATGAAACAGCAGATGAACTAGCGAAGAGGGGGACTGAAATACCTTTCTGGGGGCCTGAACCCTTTTGCGGAATCAGCCCCAATGTGATATTGGAAGAAATGGGTAAGGCCGAGAAAAAGAGAAGATCTGACCATGGGAAAGATCTAGTAAGGCTTATACAATCAAATACTCTTCTGGGTGACTACAACCTGATGAGATCAAATGAATGCATAAGTCAAAGTAAAACTACGCTAAGATTTTTAACAGGGATCCTAACGGGACATTGTCACCTGAATGGGCACCTGAAAAAGCTCAAAGTAGTGGAGGAAGAACAATGCAGATTTTATGACATGGAAGAAGAAACCTCCATCCACATACTTTCCAACTGCACAGCACTTCAGAATCCTAGAGCACAGCACCTGGGAGATTACTAGATAGAAGAGGAACATTTACCTAAGTTGGAGCCTGAAGACATCCTCCGGGAAATAGGACTAAAGAAGCTACTAGTTTCTGAGACTCCGAAACTAACTAGAAGTAAGGGGGCACAATAGATCTTTCAGGTCTCAGTGAATGACACCCCAAAATACATACATACATACAACCTCGTATTTTTGGACCTTCTAGCAGACGCCAAGAAGGTGATGTTACATCTATAACCTCAACAAGTGCATATTGAAAAACAGCCGTGTTAAGTTTATTGTATTGATATATTGTATGTTAAGTTTATTTTTAGGAAGTTATGAAAGAAATAATATATATTATGAATGATATAGAGGAAAAAGAGTTTGAGATACGAGCTCCAGCACGTAGAGCTCCTAGAAATATACCCGAAAGAGTCAATCAGTTCGACAAGTGACAAGATTGCTTTTATTTTGTGCACAAATCACGATTTTTGTGCACTTATTTTCAAGATTTAATCAAAAGTGGTGCTACCTCAAACTAAAGCTAGCAATACTCCATTTTCCGAAAATTTAAAATATTGAAATAAATACTTGCTAATGAAGCTAAGACTGCTTACGATTAAAATATTAAAACAGTGAAAGTAAATTTCATTTCAACGTAAATGTCTACTCTAATGTTGTTTCATATCGTGTTCGGTCTTCTCATTTCAACCCTTTTGGATACTTCTAGTAGACTTAGACAATCTCTCTTGAATTTATCTGCCAAGGAAACGACTTTAATCTCAAACACAGCTGGAGCTGATCGTGTAAAACAAAACACCAATTACGAGAAAATTAACAAGATTTGCTCGAAACACGCTGGTATTAACATTTGTATTCGAAAGTATATATTTTGTGCGCTGGTTTAAGAATAAAAAATAAAATAAAATCATAGTTATTTCAGTGTGAATTTCTTGTGAATGTGATTGGTTGTGTTTTAGCACGTTTCATAGGTGACAACTTTCAGAACAATTGAAACTGACAACGATTGCAAAATTTGCAATGAATTGAATATCTTCTCTTAAAATTTCAACTTAATATAACTTATAGTTCTCTCCGAACAAACGGAGAATATTCAAAGTCAACATTTCAGACATAAAGACTTCTCCATGATTTCAGGATAAAAGAACAAGTAATATTTATCATCGACTGCATATTCAAACAAGCAAATCATGTTAACGAAGAGAATAGAGAAAGCTTCAATAATTATAATTATCCATGACACTACCAGTCAAAGATCGTAAGTAATAGATTATGGAGAAATGACAAGATCCAGCTAGAGTTATGTGTCATTGTAATAATAAAGCTAATGTACGTTATCAGGATTTATAGATTCAAATATCGAGACATTTTTATTAGATACAGTGTACAGCGAAAATGAAGAGAACATAGTTATCCTGGTGGATCAAAGTAAAATAAAATAGTGAATACTACAAATATATGCATTAAGTGACAATCGGTTGGAATGGGAGGGATATCTGTATCTGTAGAGTAGGGAGGGTGAGAGGCTTACAGCACTTAGGCTACATGTGACCCATTGTACAACCTCCCGAGGAGTTGTCCTAGGTCATCGTCCATCCTGTACTTCTCAGGAAGGTGGACAGGTCACTAGGAGACATCTCCTTTATGGAGGAATATTCGAAATCTGTGCCACGAAACATTACTCTGTTGCCAGAATGTTCCTAAGGCTGCCTCATTTGGCATATTCATTTTTACACAAAAATCTGTAGTTTCAATGTAATTTCAAAGATGTTGGATTCCGCGGGGGATTGGTTGAGCTGCTGGTCTACAATCCCTACAAGTAACACACTAAGCCATCTGTCGATAACATAAAAAAATGCAACACCAGAACAAGAGACTTTAAATATCTAGTGACAAAATACCAAAGATATGAACTAATTAATAAAGCAGCTGTCAGTTCTTTTGTAAGGCCTGATTTAAGGATTTAACTCGCCTCTGTGAAGCCGCAATAGATTCTACACTTCATAGAGGGATGCTGTAACTGAGCTTAATTTGGTTGCACTGATGTAACACTGCATTTAATACAATAGCTTAAAATTAATTATATTCTAGCTGGTTTATCTGTATCTATAAACAATACTACCTAAATACTGTCCTGGAGTTCAGGTTTACTACTCATAAATTATTAATACTAATAAACTTGGTATCAAGCAAAATCGGGATCAGTTATCGACCAATTTTGCAATGCTATTAAAGACACAATTTTTTGATTTTTTTCATGTTTAAGCATATTATGAATAAAGGAATATGATAACTTTTGTGGTAATTGCTATACTGTTATGAGATGTACCTAAGTAATTCTCGTTTTTAAAAATTTTTAATATATAATAAGTAGTGCATCAAATAGTTGGTAGACTATGGCCAAAATTCAAGTTTCAGTCAAAAAGTGTTAATTATAATCTGGCTAAAAACTTATTTGGTAATGTCGCGAAAATAAAAAGTGACCCTGTATATTCCGAATAATTACAATTGGGTTTTTTCGTACCTATACTTTCCAGCATTAAAATGACAAAAATCCAAGTAGAAAACGGACTGTGCATTATAGTCCAGTCAGGTTAGCCGAAAACATGAATATGAGAGCAGTAGGCGAGATTTTTGATGAAATTCCTCAAAAATATCATGGTTAATGATAATCCATTGTCTCCACCGGTTTTTAGGTTGTGCTAATTGCATAAAGTGTGCAGAAGGACCTGCATGTCAGTATTTTCTTTTTCGTTAGCTTGTTGATCGTTTGACGACAATCGTTGATGAAGTTTGGGATTAAATGGTCCGAATTGAACATTCAGTTGTGTTTTATACCAAGTCCTTTAAGTGGGTACTTTCAAATTACAATTAGAATAAGAATTAAACTCACAGATATCTTAGTTGTTACTAAGGTAAAATTTGAACCACTTTTTTAAACTAACGTCAGAGTAAGTTGAATCAAAAAAATTGTTAATAAAATCATTGCATATGATAGCTGTAACCTTCTAGTTATGTGTAAAAACATTATTGTAAGCTTAAACATTTTTTTGTGGCATATGTCTTTATTCTAACGATGTTATTAACAATTAGTAACTAAATGAGATATCGAAGTCGCGTTTGTTGCATTCGGTTTTGCGTCCGAAAAACAGCTATTTTTTCAATTTTTGTTCACTTATTCATCCGCTGTGGCTGCATGGAATGGAATTTTCACATTTTGTATCACGGAGTTTTAGAACAAATTCCACGCTCTGTAACTTTGGTTTTATACATAGGCACGATAAACTCAATACTCTTAGAGTAAAATTCCAAAACATGTCGAAAAATAGGAACATTTTTTGTTGTTTTGGCTATAAACTGTAATTGTGCAATTACTATCATTAACCA
>CAJUYI010007355.1:1784-12237 GCA_910591695.1 Galerucella pusilla
ATTTTTGAAAAAAGGGCGGGATAGTATTTAGAAAATATAAGGAACGAAATAGCTTTTACCTATGTCTTTTGAAAAAAGATCTATTTGTAAAAAAAGGCTGAATAGTATTTAGAAAATATAGTTTTCCGTTTCTAAGTAGGGGAAGTCGGGGCAAAGTGGGCCACTTATTAAGGTTTGTCATAACATAATTCTTAAGCGAAAAGGTATTTTGGGATATTTTTTGCATCAGAGGGTTGCAGGACCATTTAGCTTTATATATTAAAAATATAGAACTAAAAATATCTTTTATCCAATATCATATAAACGGTTTATGAAAAGTCTGCAATAAGTTCACTTTGCCCCACATGTGGGGCAAAACGAATCTTTAAGTGGGGTAAAATGAACCAAAAAAAAAGCTCAAACGTTTATTCATTTTAGTACGAAAAATATTTAAAAAACATGAAATCATTAACTAATTATTTATAAAAACTTAATTTTTCCATATCGTTACTTCTGTGGGCGTAGTTTTCCTTTAATGTCAGCTTTTGTTATAATGGAAACATCATTGACATCTAGAAATATGAATACGTTCCAGTTTCCTCGATACTGCCTCATAAATTTCACTTCATAACTTGTTTTTTTGACGTCTATTATTTGCGCAACAAAATCTTTTTTCTCTTCATCATTCTCAACCAGAACATAATCCTCTACATATAGATTTGTAGTTGGTTCGGCATTAAGTTTTTTAATTTTCTCAATTTCCACGTCTTCATTATCAGAAAATATTTCTGTGTCAGTAGAATCAACGCACATCTCAGTTTCCTGAATATTAGGTCCTTCGGAATCGGAAGAATCATGAACAACATTTTTTCTTTTTACAGCAGCTTTTTGTTCTTTTTCCACAAGTTTAGCTTTTTGTTGTTCTTTTTCTGCTTTCAACTCAGTAAGATATGGAGAAGATGTTATAACAGTTGTAGATCCTTTTTTTCTAATTTTTCTTTTAGCAGTTTTAGGAACCATCTTTGGTATAGGCATGATATCCCTAGGAGAAACAACATTTTTCATTTCATCAACAATTAAGACGTTCTGTTGATTCGCGGAACTGGGACCTGCCTCAGAGATGGATATTATTTCTCTTGGTGGGGTAGCTGCTGAATTGACAAATTTTTTTGAAGAACATTGGGCTTCATTTGCTTCGGAAACATTTTGTTTTTAAATGAATCAGGTCCATAAAATTTGTTTGTTGGAATCGGTGGTTGTTAAACATTTTCTTTTCTTTTTGTTTCCTTAGCTTCTATAGCAAAATCGTTTTCACCTTCTGATGAATCAGAGCCATCGTTATCTGAAGATTCGTGAATATTTTCTACATCTATGTTGGCATTAATTTCCGTAATAGGACAGTCAGTAACCTCAACAAATTATTCAAATAAGTAGGAAGACATATTTAAAAAAAGGTCACTTTGCCCCAACTCATAATATTTCTGACAAGTGAGGTTGATGTAAAATTGTCAAGACATTTCGTTTCAATTTTCCAAAAAAACTACTTGTTATTAGTTGCTAAACACTAGGTATTAGCAATATTAGAAATAACCGACCTATACATTACTTTACTTACTTGCTATATTAGAATTTCAAGTCAAAAAAATCAAAAACCGTTGTAAAACTTTATCTGATTCTTACTGAGGATTCTGACACATAGCACTGCCAACTTAAATACGCAACGATGATATGGTAAACGGTTTAAATGTTGCGAAAGATTTAAAATTTAAAAAGAAAGTTCACTTTGCCCCGACTTCCCCTACCTAACAAAAAAAAATAGGTATCGCCGAATTAGTATAAGAGAGACCTTTAGAGTAGTGGAACAATATACAGGTTGTCTCATTAACACTTCTAAAAATGATACAACGTGACCCGAAGTATGACATTGTAGCAAAGTAGCTGATTGCTTAAAATGTGTAATACTACCTATGGTTTATATCTGCCAAATTTCAATATGTCCCTCGTGGGACATCCTGTATATTTTACAGGGCGATGTTTTAATTAATATTATACAAAACATCATGTTTCACTTGAAAATCGGTTTTAAAAATTGAAAAAATTATTAAAAATACAGTGCGTGCATAATGTAACGCATCAATTCATTATTAGCTAAATAAGCAACTAAAATTAGAAATTCTTGAAACGGGTCAATTTTTTATTTTAATTTACTATTTTTTCCAATTTCCGGATTGTCCTTGCTGAACTCGCCTCAAATTGGTACAGGGTGGACAAAAATGCAAAAATTTTAAGTTACTCACAAAATAATGAATAAATAATAAATCTAATAAACACATTATATTACGTTTTTTTTGTTGGTATTTTAATGAAAAATAAAAGAATATAAATAAAAATATATTTCTGTTTTTAAAAATGTTTCAAGTATATTCAGATTTTTATTGTCAATTCATTGTTCAGGATACTTTTGAAACAATGGAAAAATAATTATAATAGATAACTAGAGGTAGATTTTTTTAGATGGATGGGTTAAAAAAAATAAAAAAATATTGAAAATATATTAATTTTATTTAACAAAATATAATATCCAAGAAACTACATATATCACAACAAAAATACTAAAAATAACTTATAAATTAAATAAATTTATCCAAATCTATTAATGATAAAGCGATATCGGTACTGGTAATTCTAGATGAAATTAAAGTTGAATCTTCGTCACTTTCATAACTGACATTCGAATTGTGATTACTTTTAAATTGTTCGATTTTATTATCACAAATTTTTAAAACATCGTTGAAATCCTAAAAAAAAATTAATTGATAATTACCTACAACGTGAGACAAAAAAAAATTAAATACCTTGGAAATTTCATTTTTCAAAATTTCCAAACCGTCTTGAAGATGCTTGTACTTTGGATACGAGGAAAATACGGTAAAATGATTAGCTGTGGCTATGGAGATTTCGAAATTATCTTCTAGTTCTTTGTACACCAAGTTGCACGCTGACGTAAGTTGTCCTTTTTTCAAATTGTCCAATAGAAGACACGTACTTGGTCCTTCGTGAATTTTTATTAGTAGCAACCTTGAAAAATGTGAAAATTGAAGGCGAAAATAAAAAAAATTAAATAAAGAAGATGAGAGAAGAAAAGAAAATTTTGGAAGGAGTGGAAGAGAGAAAATAGAAAAGTAAATGGCATAGTTAGAATTGGAAGAAGATGGAAAAATATAAAAATTACATAAGAAGGATTAGAGAAGAAACGATGATAATTTTGGAAGGAGTGGAAGAGTCAAGAGAGAAAATAGAAAAGAAAATGACAGTTGTAATTGGAAGGAGATGGGAAAATATAAGAAAATAAATCAGAAAGATGAGAAAAGAAAAGAAAATTTTGGAAGGATTAGAGGAGAAAAGATATAATTGGAAGGAGATGAGGAAATATAAAAAAATTAATAAGAAAGATGAGAGGAGGAAAGAAAATTTTTAAACGAGTTGAAGAGAGGATATAGAAAGGAAAATGACATTAGAATTGGAAGAAGATGGATAAATATGGAAAAAAAATAAATAAGAAAGATAAGAGTAAAAAAGATAATTTTGAAAGAAGATAGAAATGAAAATGACATAGTTAGAATTGGACGAAGATGAAAAAATATAAAAAAAACTGAATGAGAAAGATGAGGAGAAAAGAAAATTTTGGAAGAAGTTGAAGAGAGAAAATAGAAAAAATGACAATTAGAATTGGAAAAAGATTGAAAAATGTAAAAAAAATTAAATAAGAAAGATGAGAGTAGAGAGGAAAGTTTTCAAAGGAGCTGGATAGGGAAAATAGAAAAGAAAATGACAGTTGGAATTGGGAGAGGATGGGAAAATATAAAAAAAATAAGAAAGATGAGAGAAGAAGAGGGAGTTGAAGAGAGAAAATAGAAAAGAAATGACAGTTAGAATTGGAAGGAGATGGAGAAATATTTAAAAAAATGAAATGCTAAAGATAAGAGAAGAAAAGATAATTTTGGAAGGAGCTGAAAATAGAAAATAAAAAAGAAAATGACAAAGAAATAAAAGATGGAAAAATATTTAAAAAATTAAATAAGAAAGATGGGAGAAGAAAAGATAATTTTGGAAGGAGTTGAGGAGGAAAATTAGAAAAGAAAATGACAGTGAGAATTGGAAGGAGTTGGAAAAAAATAAAATAAGGAAGAAGAGTAGAAAAGATAATTTTGGAAGGAGCTGGATAGAGAAAATAGAAAAGAAAATAAAATAGTTAGAATTGGAAGATGGAAAATATAAAAAAAATTGAATGAGAAAGATGAGAGAAGAAGAGAAAATTTTGGAAGAAGGTGAAGAGAGAAAATAGAAAAAAAAATGACAGAATTCATAAAAGATGGAAAAATATAAAAAAAAATTAAATAAGAGAGATGAGAGAAGAAAATAAAGTTTTGAAAGGAGCTGGATAGAGAAAATAGAAAAGAAAATGACAGTTGGAACTGGGAGAAGATGGAAAAATATAAAAAAAATAATAAATAAGAAAGATGAGAGAAGAAAAGATAATTTTAGGAGGAATTGAAGAGAAAAAATGGAAAAGAAATTTAAATAAAAAAGATGAGATAAGAAAAGAAAGTTTTGGACCTAGTTGAAGAGAGGAAAAAGAAAAGAAAATGACAGTTAGAATTGGAAGAAGAGGAAAAAATATAGAAGAGAATTAAATAAAAAAGATGAGATAAGAAAAGAAAGGTTTGGACCTAGTTGAAGAGAGGAAAAAGAAAATGACAGCTAGAATTGAAAGATGGAAAAATATAAAAAAATAATAAATAAGAAAGATGAGAGAAGAAAAGAAAATTGTGAAAGGAATTGAAGAGAGAAATTCGAAAAGAAAATGACAGTGAGAATTGAAAAGAGATGAAAACATATAAAAAAAGTTACATTTTTGAATAAGTTACTGGGAAACCAAAAAAAATGGTTGAATCGAGTATATTGTAAATCCATAAGAACGAATCAACGAAATAAAAAAATTCAATATCCCAAGAAAATTGGAAATAATAATGAAAATACAGAGGATATTTAAAAAAATAACTCCATCATTGTTAAGTTGTGATTACCTCACGTACTTTGTTATACATTTTGACGGAAAAATAATTTTTCCAAATAAAAAAAAAAGTAACATCTCCTACAACCCTGGTAATTTACTTAAAATCTGAAAAATTTTACATACAACATTGCTTTTCGTAGTTTGTTGAAATAAACCAATTATTTACTTACCTTCCGGTAACATCAGCCAACCATATTTCTTGTCCATCATCTTCCACCATTACTTGAACCACCACACCGACCGTATCGAACTCGGTAAAATTATTTGAAAAATTCAAATCGTTCAACTCTCCGATGGACATTAATTTCCTTTTGAATACATCGCTGATGTTGTAAGTTTTCGATTTGGATTCGAAAACGGTTTTAAGGCCAGTATGAAGATCTCCGTTCGTTCTGAAACAACCAAAAAATTAGGAAAATTATAAATTATAAAAAAAATAAAACTTACTTTGGAAATACGTTAAAAACCGCCATACGAGTGTTTTCTTTCAATAAATGTTGGTGATCTTCGCTGGGTTTCCATAGAAATAAGTTGAAAGTTTTCGTTGGACTGCCGTTGATATCGATTACGAGAAGTTTCATCACTGCGAGCGTTTCGTTTGTCAGTTTCGTCGTCAGCTCTTGTCGTCGCTTTTCCAAAAATGAATTTCTTTCTTGTTCCGACAAAGCTTCTTTTTGATTATATATCGATGTGAATTCTTTTGTCATGTTTTCTTCTAGTTTTTTGTATTTTTCGTTTTCCCAATTTTGTGCTCTTCGTTCTTCGGCTTTTTTATTTCGCCAAACTAGAATTTAATAAAAAAATAGATGCCAATCATGAGACCGCCGGCACCAATAAATGAATCCCTTTTAAAAATTTCATCGTAAGCCCATCTTGAATGGAATTTTTTACACATAAAAAATTAACACTCTTTAAAAATTTTATCGTACGCCCTTTGTAGATGTGAATTTTTACAAATAAATAGGTCCCTTATAAAAAAATTGTATCGTAAGCTCATCGTAAATGGAATCTTTTACAAATAAATTAACCCTCTTTACAAAAATTCATGGTACGCTTATGATAGATGTAAATTTTTACAAATAAATGAGTTCCTTTTTAAAAAAATTCTATCGTAAGATCATTATAAATGAACTTTTTTACAAATACTTGACCCACTTTAAAAATTTTATCGTACGCCTTCTGTAGATGTAATTTTTTACAAATAAATGGGTCCCTTTTAAAAAAATTATATCGTAAGCTCATGGCAAATGGACTTTTTTACAAAGAAATCAACGCTTTTTAATAATTTTTATGGAACGCCTATGATAGATGTAAATTTTTACAAATAAATGAGTCCCTTTTAAAAATATTATCGTACGCCTTTTGTAGACGTACATTTTTAGAAATAAATGAGCCCCTTTTTAAAATGTTATCGTAAGCTCATCGTAAAATGACTTTTTTACAAATAAATTAACCCTCTTTAAAACTTCTATCGTACGTCCATGGTAGATGTAAATTTTTACAAATAAATAATCATCTTAAAAGATTTTATTGCACGCCCTCTGTAGTTGTAAATTTTTACCAATAAATGAGAAAAATTCTATCGTAAGCTCATCGTAAATGGACTTTTTTGCAAATAACTTGACCCACTTTAAAAATTTTATCGTATGCCTCCTATAGATGTGAATTTCTACAAATAAATGAGTCCCTTTTAAAAAATAGTTTCATAAGCATCACAAATGGACATTTTTGCAAATAAATCAACGCTTTATAATAATTTTTATGGTACGTCTATGATAGATGCAAATTTTTACAAATAAGTGATACCCTTTGAAAAAATAGTATCGTAAGCTCATCGTAAATTGACTTTTTTGCAAATAACTTGACCCACTTTAAAAATTTCATCGTATGCCTCCTATAGATGTTAATTTTCACAAATAAATGAGACCCCTTTAAAAAATACTATCGTAAGCTCATCGTAAATGGACTTTTTTACAAATAAATCAACGCTTTTGAATAATTTACATGGTACGCCTATGATAGATGCAAATTTTTACAAATAAGTGAGACCCTTTAAAAAAATAGTATCGTAAGCTCATCGTAAATTGACTTTTTTGCACATAGCTTGACTCACTTTAAACATTTTAACGTATGCCTTCTGTAGATGTAAATTTATACAAATAAATAAGGCCCCGTTAAAAAATAGTATCGTAAGCTCATCACAAATGGACTTTTTTGCAAATAACTAGACCCACTTTAAAAATTTTATCGTATGCCTCCTATAGATGTTAATTTTTACAAATAAATGAGACCCCTCTAAAAAATAGTATCGTAAGCTCATCGTAAATTGACTTTTTTGCTCATAGCTTGACTCACTTTAAACATTTTATCGTACGCCTTCTGTAGATGTAAATTTATACAAATAAATGAGACCCTTTTAAGAAATAGTATCGTAAGCTTATCGTAAATGGATTTTTTTACAAATAAATCAATTTTTTTGAATAATTTTTATGGTACGCCTATGATAGATGTAAATTTTACAAATAAGTGAGTCCCTTCAAAAAAATAGTAGGTATCGTAAGCTCATCGTAAGTGGACTTTTTTGCAAATAACATGACCCACTTTAAAAATTTTATCGTACGCCTTCTGTACCTAGATGTATATTTTTACAAATATATGAGTCCCTTTTGAAAAAATTCTATCGTAAGCTCATCGTAAATGGACTTTCACAAACAAATTAACCCTCTTTAAAACTTTTATCATACGCCCATGGTAGATTTGAATTTTTACAAATAAATAATCCTCTTGAAAGATTTTATAGCACGCTCTCTGTAAATGTAAATTTTTACAAATAAATGAATCCCTTTTACAAAAATTGTATCATAAATGGATTTTTTTAAATTAACCCTCGTTCGTAAATTACCATCCAAAAACAAACCTAAAAAGTGTTCAACACGCTTGAAGAAATTTTCACTTCAAAAACAAGTCAATTTTAATAGTTATTTACGTAACTAGAGCGATATTGTTCAACAAGCGTAATATTTGCCAAAACGAGCGCAAGCGAGTTCTGCAAATTACGCGAGTTGAACAATGTCGCTCTCTTCATAACGTGTTTACGTACAACGTTTTATCTAATTCGCGCTTTCATAATATTTAATAAAATCTTCAAATACAATGATAATATTAAACTGGATTCAAATGGTGTTAGAAGTATTGTTACTATGAAGTATTTACCCAGAAAATTAACTTACTTTAAATAACTGTTCCTGAATAATGTTGTTTTCAATGTTTATAAATCTTAAAATACTATTGAAAATAATGGGGTATTTGTCAGTTTAAATAATGAAATAATTGTCAGTTTTGACAGTAGCTAATAATTAAATTATCCTTTGAAGCTCATGTGGTATCTCTATGTTGAAACTGAAACAGTTACGTAAAGTTTTTACATAACTACTTTTTATAACTGATATATGAAGGTTGTGAAAAATGTGACGTTACCTAACGTCAAGTAGTGACTTAAAGTGTCACATTTGATAGCGGAATTAGATAATAGTTATTTATGTGCCAAGGCAATAAAGTAATTCTTTATCGGACGAGTCGGAAATTATGAGACGAGCGAAGCGAGGCGAATAACAGGCGAGTCCGATAAAGACATTTTACTGACGTGGTGCATACATAATTTTATCGCCAACTGCTCAGAATTCAGATTATGAAAAACTGAGTTATATTTCATTGCATTTTATTATGACAAAGTAAACAGCACATATAGAACAAATCTAGTTATTATTTGTTATATTTGAATTGAAGGTACACCCTGAAGCATTATAAAATTTAATTCCTGGAGTCAAAGGAGTTCCAACAATAATTTGTTATAAATAAATCGCAAGATAACTATTATCGAGCTGTAATAGGGAGAAGCGTGACACTGACAGATGATGATTTTCGAGTAATGTCAAAGTCAAAATACTTTACCTGCCGCAAATGCGGCAGATAAAGTAAAGGAAGGTAAACTGTTTGTTTACTTCCGGAAATCAATCTGATACCTAATTGATGGCTTTACTGACTGTTGGCGAAAAATAAATTTTACCTGATTTAACTTGAGATTTATCCAAATATCTAAAAGGATAACTCCTTGCAATACAAATATCGATACGTCCTATGGTACCGCCGTTAGGATGTACCGTATGAATCGGTACCGAGAACGGTCCCGGATAATTTTGATACCCCAATCGAGAATCCCACTTGGCTCTTCTCGTTCTGTTGAAATTTATTTTCAAATAGGTTAAATTCGTCACCTACAACAAAATATTTTGCCCACCCTGTATTCACAAAAAAAAATCTTATACTTACATCCAACGGATGACAACCATCGCAATTGATTAATTCCGCTCCGCAAATTATCAACTTTGTTCCCACTTGTATTTTTTTCGTTAAAATTTGATAACTTAAACGTTCGTCTATTATCGTTTTTATACCGTACCAACCGTCAGATAATTCTAATTCGTTCGGCGTATTTATATCGGACACGCATAAAATCATTCTCTTTTGCGGTACATCATCTTTTTCTAAAAATTTTCTAACGGCCGATCTTTCGGCTTTATCAATTTCTCGATCGTATCTAAAAAATTTTAAATAGAGGAAATATTTCATTAAATACATTTTTGATCCTATAGACTAGTCGAATTAGCTTGAAGCGAAAAAAAACAAAATTGTTAACAGGATGGGAACAGTGGGAATTGGTGAAATGCGTGAGCAGAGGTGTTTCCAGATATATTTGGGGGTTGAAAAGGGATGATATTTTGGATTATTGCAATTTCTGGCGAAAGTTGACGTCAGAGAGAAAAGTGTAGGTACAACAGAAAAGTGGTAGATCATAAAAAGGTCTACAACTTTTGTATTGATGATTTTTTCATATAACCTCAAAATCTCCGAGAAAAATGCGAAAAACCGCTTTTATCGTTTTTTGTTTTTCATTTACACAATAATAATTTTATTTTGACGAAACTTGGTGGGAGTATACCTTTATGTGACCGAAAAGTCCACAAATTTTTTCAGATAAAAATATCAAGAGACTTCCGAGATAATCACGTTTTCCAGCCCAAAAAAATATTTTTCAAATTAAAATTCTCCTTTGGAAAATTGTCCTAGAGACTTCGTTCATGTCGCCATTTTTTCGTCTTGGATTATACTTTCTTGTGAAATATTAAAAATAAACAGTCTCTATTTAGAAAGATGCTCAAAAATTGGAAAAATCAAAAAATGAATTCTGCAACCGTCTTTTTTTTACTGATTGTTAATAATTTGTTCAAATTTCAAATAATTCTCAAAACCCAATTGCACTATTCAATTGTATGGAAAAAAATACAAAAGATTCTTTTTCTACTACCGTGCGTAAAGTACGTACTTTAGACACATTTT
>CAJUYI010007356.1:0-12236 GCA_910591695.1 Galerucella pusilla
TTGAAAAATTTGAATTACGGGACCCACTTCTTCAGGTAAATAATCATCGAGTATTTCTGGTTGCGAGGGAATAAGTTTCGAGTTCAAATCAATTTTCCATAGGGAATTTTCATTAATAATTTATAAATGGTAATTTTCAAATTCACCAGCCAGGGCAATGAACATATACTCCAGCGTCGCATAAATTTTTATCCGGTTCATTTGATTGATGTCCAACTGTCTTTGTAATCGGTGGCAGCGCTGATGTGGGTTTGAAAGGAACCCTTTTTTGGTCTATAAAGAGCTTCAAGGGTCATTTTATCATCCTCATCCAATTTAGGAGCAATGTTGAATTGATACATTATTGCTGCCTCACACTGTGAGCAATTCCTAGGATATGCCCAATTTCATGAATTGATACCATAAGTAGACAAGTTCGATCGCCTGAAATCCCTCTAAACTTTTCATCACCATCAATATGAAGTACCATTTGACGTGACAACGTGGCATTTGACGTGACAATGTGACATTTGACGTGACAACGTGACGTTTGACGTGACATTTGACGTGACAACGTGACGTTTGACGTGACAACGTAACGTTTGACGTGATAGCGTGACGTTTAACGTGACAACATGACATTTGACGTGACAACGCGACGTTTGACGTGACAACGTGACGTTTGACGTGATAGCGTGACGTTTGACGTAATAGCGTGACGTTTGACGTGACAACGTGACATTTGACGTGACATCCAACAGTAGTGATATGTAGCAGAAGCAGGTCCATTTAGTTGGAGTTTATTTGGCATATCGTGTCCTGAAGAGGGTCTACTGAAGCAAAACAATGCTGTCAAGCATAGACCATAACAAAGTATTATAGACTCTCCCATTGAAAATATTCCATATATGATTAATGCATAATGACCTTGGGCGGGCTTGTTTCCTCCACTTCACACAACGCATTCAATTTCTACAGGGTGGTTATAAAATGGGGGTTCATCAGTGAGTGTTAAATAACTCAGAAGGACATCATCATCAACCATTTTTTATTTAACGTATACTGTATTACCGAAGATTTATTGAAAATATATTTTGAAGTGATTAGTTTTTATTGAAAAAAACACCTTGTATATACACTCACAAGGATATTGCAATTTTCTATTTTATAACATAATATTTCACATTTTTTTTTTCACTCTGATAAAAGAATGTTTCGTATACTGGATATTAAGGCTTTTCAAACGATACGTCTTTCGTGCATTCTGTATATTCATCAACTTTTACATGAATAAAACAAAGACAGATACTAATATTACGCATGACAAAAACTAGATGGAGAATGTCACCTGATTTTTTCTTTATAGTCTTATGAAACACCCTGTAGAGACGTGATACCCTTTTTAATGATATATATCACTTGTCTTTGTACGATACACCCTGTTGAAAGAATGTTTGGTGTTTTTCAACGATATGTCACTTGTCCTGTACGTTAATGTCTTTTCAACATCAGTTGATTCCCGAAATATAATTTTTCAACACTCTGTATATGTTAAAAGAAGCGAGTAAGGTTAACGATATTCCGCTTGTCATATATATACTTTGTTTAAATTTTCAATGTACCTATGCATACTAGGCATCAATTATCCTGATAGATAAGGAGTTCCTAATTTTTGTTCCGTCCGTAATATCGGATAACTTCAGCGTAATACGTCATATTTATTTACAAAAATTCCTATTTGTTTGTCTTGGATGTTAATGTATTTTCAGCGATACGTTAGTTGATTCACTTTGCGAACAATAATTTTGCAGCACTCTGTATATGTTAAAAAGAATCGAGTAAGGTCAATGACATTCCACTTGTCATATATACTTTGTTTAAATTTTCAATGTACCTATGCATACTACACTAAGTCTATTTTACATCAATTTCCTGATATGAACCTGAGCCACATGACCTGGTACTTAGGTCAATCAACTTATAAATTAATTTATGCCATTTTAAGTTTTTAATTTCTTAAAACAATACGATATAAAATTGTTATAAGTATTATTAGAAAAACATCCTGTATATTCATCAACTTTTATATTACATGAAGATTGGAATTTTCGTTTTACAATTTTTAAAATAAAATATTGGAAAGCAAGTTATTGCATGCCGCAGACTACATTTACGTTCAAGGACAACAAAAAGCCGAGTTTCTGCAAAAGAAATGTCACATTTTCGGTATTTTTCCACATATTATTGACGTTTGCAAATTTGATGGTACGCCGTGTGCAACAGGAAACTTTGACCATGATCCAAACCCCTGCCACGCCACTGGAGTATATTCGTGTACCGAAAGAAATGTACAACGCCTCCGCCACTGGTTTTCAAATACTGTATTATCATTATAATTATTTTCTAAATAAATAAATATCTCGAGAGAAAAATTAGTTTTTTTTTTAATCTTTAAAACATCCCGTGAGGAGACTCAAACGTCATGTTGCACAGGAGAGAGGTGTCACGTGACGTGTCACGTGACGTGTCACGTGACGTTTAACATTCGACGTGTCACGTGACACCTCTCTCCTGTGCAACATGACGTTTGTTCCATCCAAATCGGACCAATAGTAACGAAGTTAGGTGTTAGTGCCTTTATGGTAGCATTATTGCGCATGCTTATACTCTCCATAAATTACATCACTTTCCATACATAATGCCGTTTGTTCCATTCAAATCGGACCAATAGTAACGAAGTTAGGTGTTAGTGCCTTTATGGTAGCATTATTGCGCATGCTCATACTCTCCATATATAAATTACATCACTTTTCATACATAATGCCGTTTGTTCCATTCAAATCGGACCAATAGTAACGAAGTTAGGTGTTAGTGCCTTTTTGACAGCATTATTGCGCTACTTTCAACCATCCCCGGTATATCTATACTCTCGATTACGTAGATTACCTCCGAACCGCCCCCCGGATTAACATTGCAGCAGCCATACCATTCTTCGCTAATAATATGCATGAGAGCTTATGGCAGCATGTGTTGAATGCCTTGCTATAGACGCGAAGGTTGTGGGATCGAATCTCACTGAAGTTTTTTTCAGATTTTTAAATATACAACAGGACTAAAAATGGCTGCCGCTTTTACAACAGGACTAAAAATGGCGGCCTGCATTGAAATACTAAAAATGACTACATTCAAATTTGCCGCGCCACTCTCAGCGCCACCAAGCGGAGATTTTTGAAGTAGTGCGCTAGAAACTGTATTGCTCTATCTACTAGTGCTTCGTTTAACTTTTTATAAATTTCCGTTGTAATTTGTCGATGTTCTTGAACGTAGTTATTAATAAGTGTTTGATCAAGGTTTATATCAAATAATTCTTTTGAATCAAAATATCCATTCAGTATGTCAATTGGCTTTTGTTTCGTTACAGAGTGTATCGAATTATTATAACCTAAAATAGCATAGGTCATATCATTAAGAATATTTATTTTACCGTCATTTTTTGCTCTAATGATGCGCAAATGTTCGATAATAGTAGAATGAAAACGTTCAATTGCACCTTTTGACTGTGTACTATTTGAGGTTACATAGTGGGTTTTTATTTTATGGATGTCTAGAAATTCTTGTACAATTGAATTTTTGAGTTCAGTACCATTGTCCATTACAACTAAGGTCGGGACACCGTGATGAGACATAAATGTTAAAAATGCTCTTGTGATTTCGATCCCGTTTAATGCCGGCAATGGATATGCTTGGCCGTATTTTGAAAAAGTGTCGATTATTGTTAAAAATTTTTGACCTTGAGCAGAAAGAGTGTCGCAAAATATAATTTCAAGTGGTTTTGAGGGTGTTGGACTTATCATTAGCTTTTGTTTCGGTGGATTTCTGTCATATTTGTTTGTTTGACAAATATCACATTTATTAATAAAGTCTGTAATGTCATTTTTCATTTTGGGCCAAAAATATGTCCGTTTTATTCTTGTTTCGGTTTCAAGTATTCCACGATGATTATTTTTATCTTCGTGAAATAGTCTTATAGTTTCGTGTTGTTCGTCTTTATCAGTTATGTCTGTCAATATTTCATTACATTGTATTAGTTTATAAGCAGAATTTTTAAAAGTTGTCTTTAATATTTCTAATACTCGAGGGATGTACTCGTGACGTTGAAAATACACACCATAAGTAAATTTTGGATCAATATAATTTTTGAAAACATTTATAACGTCCTTTTGGAAATCTTTAATTGAAATTTGCAAATGAAGCCGTTTTTTGTTAGAAAATACTTGTTCTGTTTTAGGTCTTGTGGGAGAGTGTAAAACAAATTTAAATATTATTTGATGGTCAAAAGAGTTGAGACATTTTTCGGAAATTTTCATACCTAAAATAGGGTCCTCTTCGCTTGTATGAACAGTGTCGTTATCGTCGTCGTTTGTAATTGGGGGTTCGTCTACATTCACAATTATGGATTCGTTATCTTCGTCTCGTTGGTTTTGTAAAACAGAGTCGTCAAAGTTTTCAGTGTAAAAGTCGATTAGCTCTTTTGTATGAATTTCAACACGAGAAAGTGCGTCTACGTTAGAATTCGCAGAGCCTTTTTTATACTCAATTTCGTAATCAAATTCTTCGAGCTTAAGCCTCCACCTTACAAGTCGAGAATTTGGTTCTTTCAAATTCATTAACCACTTAAGAGGTTTGTGATCAGAGTATATTTTGAATTTTCTCCCAAATAAATATGGCCTAAAGTATTTTGTAGCCCATACGATAGCTAAAAGTTCACGTACTATAGTGCTATAATTTTGTTCAGACTCGTTGAGAGTCCTGGAAGCATAAGCCACAGGCTTTTCTGTTCCAGATGATATTTGCGATAATACTGCCCCTAAGGCAAAACCGCTAGCGTCCGTTGTCAGAATAAAATCTTTAGAAAAGTCTGGATATTGTAAGATAGGTTCGTTAGTAAGTAAATTTTTACAAGTTTCAAAACATCTAATAAATTCGGCAGTATGTTCAATTTTCGCTCCTTTTTTTAAACAGGATGTCAAAGGTTTTGTCAGTCGGGCAAAGTCTTTTATGAATCGTCTATAATAACCAAGTAGACCTAAAAATGATTTTATATCTCTGGTTGTTTTAGGTATTGGGTAACGTTGTATTGCACAGATTTTATCTGGATTTGGTTTTATTCCGTTAGGTGTTACTAAATGACCAAGATAAGCAACTTCCTTTTTCAAGAATTCACATTTGTCGATTTGAATTTTAAAATTTGTGTCTCTAAGTCTTTCAAATACTCTGTCTAAATTTGTAATATGTTCTTGTAGGGATGTCGAGAAAACTATTATGTCGTCTAAGTAAACTAAACATATTTCGTTTTGTAGACCCCTCATAATATTGTCTACAACACGTTGAAATGTCGCAGGACTATTTTTTAGTCCCATCGGCATCTGAACATACTCATAATGTCCATTTTCGACATTAAAAGCAGTTTTTTGGATATCTTCGGGATTCATCTCAATTTGATGAAATCCGCTAGCCAAGTCTAAAATCGTGAAATAATTACATCTACCTAGTTTGTCTAGTACATCCGCTATATTGGGTATTGGGTATCGGTCGTCTATAGTTTTTTCATTTAATTTTCGGTAGTCTACTACAATCCTCCATTTCTTTTTGCCAGAACAATCGGCTTTTTTCGGCACTACCCAAATGTTAGATGACCAGGGCGAGTTGCTAGGTCGTATAATGTTTTGATCTAACATGGATTTTATTTGTTTTTGCACTTCTTCTTTATGGATAAAAGGATATCTGTATGATTTATTATATACCGGTAATTCGTCTTTAGTTTTTATTGAATGTTTAATACAGTTAGTAAAAGTAAGTGGGTCTTTTTCTCTGTGAAATATTCCTGAATATTTTCGACAGAGTTTTATAATTTGATCTCTTTCTTCAGAGTTCAAATGATCTGTTCTTAAAAGTTCGGCAATGTCAGATTGGTCATGTGTCTCGTCTGATTTAATGTCAATGTGAAATAAGTCAAAGCAGTTATATTCAAAGGGTGTAGTTTGTAATGGCTTGGATAAAGAAAAAATAATTTCGTCATTTGTATTGTTACGAATTTCTACCAAAGCTGTGCCATTATTGGCATGTGATAAGGTAGATGGAATTTCGCAGTTTTTTATTATTTGGTTGGAAATAAGAATGTCTCCTTCTATTTGGGAAACAGGTACTTTTGCCAAAATACAAGTGAAAGGATCAATTCTCCTCTTAAAAATAGTGGGATTACTTTCAAGATAATGAATAGGTAAAATAGTTTCAGGAGTAATTAATTGTGAGTTTACAAAATCTAAGTGTGCTTTTAATAATTTTATATTATCAAGTCCTATAAGACCATCAAAAATCTCGTGAAAATTGAAAAGATGAAACTTAAAATTATCATTTTTATTAAATTCAGAAAATATTGGAATAATTGCACAATTTTGATGACTTGATGTCTGAAATGCTGATGAAACTGTAAAAGGTTCTCTGAAAATTTTATCTTTAAAATTTTTTTCGGCAAGTTCAGGTTTCAGAAAAGATTTTGTTGCACCGGTATCTATTAGGAGTTTAATAGGGGGATTGGAGATTTGAATGTAGGGTAATTCTTTTTTGTCTGTGGAAATATTAAGTTCTATTAGGTCATTTCGTATGTAATTTGAGTTTCCTGAAAATTTTCAGAATTATCCTCATTTACGTATTCAAAATTGTCATCGTAATTTGTTCTGTCAAAATTTGAAGTATTATTTTCCATTTCTACTTGTTCAGAAGAAACTTCTGCGTTAAATAATTCTTCAGAATGAAAATTGGGTTTCTGGTTGAATTTTTGGAAATTATTAGTATTTCGGAATTGAGGTGTGGTGTTTCTTGTTGAAACAGACATAGGAACGGGTTTGGGTTGAACGTTATTTGGATTTGGTTTCCAAACATTTGGAGGCTTACCAAAAACTTGTGAATTTGTTGGATATCTAGGATTTGGTGGATTTGGGTTACGTTGCATTTGTATTGGTCCTCTGGGAAATTGAGGTGAATAATTATTCGTCATTCGAGACGTTGCTGATTGCAAATGTTGGGGTGTTTGAAAATTCTGTTGGGGTGTTTGTCGAAAATTTCGTTGGGGTGTTTGTTGAAAATGTTGAGATTGGCGTGGGATATTGGGTTGGTTGGGATATCTCCGAATAGTATTATTAAAATTAACATTACCAAAATTTTGATTTCTCTGATAGTATTTAATATTATCCTCCTCTCTAATAAACTGAATCGCTTGTTCTAGTGTATTTGGTCTCATAGCACGAATAATAGGCCCTAATGGTTCCTTTAAACCAGCTAAAAATGACTTAAGCGCTTGTTTAATGAAAAAATTTCTCTTTGATTCACGTTCTGCATTTTCATAGTGTAAATCTATATAATTACAAATTGAATTAAGCAAACCTAAAATTCTTTCATGAAATACGTAAGGAGATTCACTATTACGCTGTCTTATATTAACTAAATCTTGATTCAAACAATTCTCCTCTCTATGATCACCAAAATTTAAAATTAAAGCATTTTTTATATCATTCCAAGTTTTAGCGCCAGTTATCGCTACTATTTCTTCGGCTTTACCTTCTAATTTATTCAATATACCATTAAGAAGTAAGGTATTTTGAAAATTACCGATATTTTCACTATCTAAATAGTGACGTAAAATTGATTCGGAAGCATTTATGAAACGATGTAATTTATTTATGTTCCCATCAAAATTTGGGATAATTGACAAATTTTTAATGTCTAAAACTGGTGGTGCCATTATAGTTAAATGTTTAAAATTATCAATAAAATCTAACTCTTCACAACTGTCGATTTCGCTAAAGGATTCGTCGTTAGAAGAGGAGTCTGACATAAAAAAAAATTCTTACCACATATGTGCTCTTTTTGTTGCAATAGACCTTTTCTTATCTGTCCTTGGCTTCCTCGATGGATTCCTTGGGAACTGGAACTTGAAGTTGATTCTGGTTTTCGTCCAAAGAGTTGAAACTCACGGTTTATCTACGATAGATTTCCTGACGAAAATCCTACTGACTGCGCCACTTAAGTTTCTTTCTCAAAAAACTTTATTTTTAAAAAACAACTTTTATTGTTCTAAATACAACACTAATAAAAACTGGTAAATTAGAATATAAGATTAATGTTACGACAATGAATATAAAAATCAGACTGAATTAATTTAAATAAAAAACATATAAGCAAATATTGTGAAAAGCAAAATAAGCAGAATAAGCATTTCTCCTTTTACTCATATCCGGGTGTTGGGTTCAATTATTATAACAGGCAGTTATAAGGGTCAATGACTATAACTCACGTGATTTTCTTCAATACTAAACCTAACCTCAATTGTGTGAAACCTGCTGAGTTTTGCGAATTGATTAAAGTTATGCCAACCCGTAGGATGTAAATTCCTCTGGCCATTATGTATAAATTTTATTCACGAATGAATTGAATTTGAAGAACATGCTCTTGCTAAATGGTAGAATAATCCACAAACCACCATCTGCAACAGTTGATATTATTAATTTTATAATTACACGATTCAATTCATTTCGTTACCCAGATTATTGTATTTTAATTGCTACATCATGGTCATATTATTTACCCCACGTGGAATGACATTGACTGTATAATATGTAAATATATTTGAAAACACGTTTTTGTTGTTCTTAGGCACGTGGAGAATATACAGCAAAATAAAAAAGATTGTTGGTCTAAAACCCATTTCTTCAATTAAAAGGTCAATAACGTTAAAACGCGACAGTATGAGTTTGGGTTTCCCAATGTTTCTTGTTGTTGTTTTTTTTTCAAGAACGCTGTTACTTACTAATAATCAATCAGTTAGTTGTATAATCGAAAATTTTAAGACAAGACTTCTTGTACCTGTATTTGCATGGTTATTATTTACGTTTAACTGACCCAAGGATATCAGCAAAAACTGGTTACTTATATTTATTGAGAATCCAAAATCCATTCAGTCAGCAATATTTATGGTTTAAATATGAACTCAATTCACGTTTTAATATTTTTTACAATCATATGTGTGGAAAGTTCTAAAAAATTACGTAAGTTGATATTTTTTGAAAATATTTATAATAAATTTGTCATTACATCATTTTATTACTTTTGAGATTCTTCAGTACGTTCCCTGTGGTGTATTCATTAATTTTTTTTATAATTTTTGTAAGATCAAACCAAAATATTTTTTAAATTTTCAATTCAACGTTTTGGTAGCGTTCCCGCTACCGTTATTAAGAATAATTGAGTTTTTATAAAATGCTATTTCCTATCTGACACTACGAAAAAGTTAGCCAATCAATAGATAATATTCAGAATAAAACTGCAAGACATTCACTAAGAAGCAACAACTACTTCCCTGGCTATATGCCACGAAGGACATTGAATTACACTTCAAATTTGAACGGGGTTGGTAAATCTACAAGATAGAACCAATCATTTTAGTTTGAAATTCTATAGGACAATATCACTTACATACCGGTTTCGGCGTATATTTGCGCTTAATCAGTAAAAGGTAGATATCATCCGTCCAGAAGCTCTAGGAGCATAATTCTGGACTGGTAATAGATATTTACGTAATTAGTTATGAAAAGAGCGATATTGTTGAACAATGTCGCTCTCTTCATAACGTGTTTACGTACAACGTTTTATCTAATTCCGCGCTTTCATAATATTCAATAAAATCTTCAATTACAATAATATTGAAGTGGAATCAAATGGTGTTAGAAGTATTGTTGCTATGATGTATTCACCCAGAAAATTGACTTACTTTAAATAACTGTGTCCTGTATAATGTTTTCAATGTTTATAAATCTCAAAATACTATTGAATTAAAATAATGGGTTAATTGTACAGTCCAAATAATGGACTAATTGTCAGTTTTGACAGTACCTACCTAATTAATAAAGTATTCTTTGAAACTCATGTGGTATCTCTATGTTGAAACATAAACAGTTACGTAAAGTTTTCACATAACTACTTTTCATAACTGATATATGATGATTTTATCTAATTTCGCTATCGAATGTGACACTTTACGTCACTCCTTGGCGTTAGGTAACGTCACATTTTTCATAATTTCCATATATCAGTTATGAAAAGTAGTTATGTAAAAACTTTACGTAACTGTTCATGTTTCAACATAGAGATACCACATGAGTTTCAAAGAATAATTCATTAATTAGGTAGGTACTGTCAAAACTGACAATTATTTCATTATTTAAACTGTACAATAACCCATTATTTTGATTCAGTAGTATTTTGAGATTTATAAACATTGAAAACATTATTCAGGACACAGTTATTTAAAGTAAGTCAATTTTCTGGGTGAATACATCATAGTAACAATACTTCTAAGACCATTTGATTCCACTTCAATATAATCATTGCAATTGAAGATTTCATTGAATATTATGAAAGCGCGGAATTAGATAAAACTTTGTACGTAAACACGTTATGAAGAGAGCGACATTGTTCAACACGCGTAATTTGCAGAACTCGCTACCGCTCGTTTTGGCAAATATTACGCTTGTTGAACAATATCGCTCTTTTCATAACTAATTACGTTAATATCTATTTATCGTACAAACATATCAATCTCAGTAAAGGAAACGTTAAGTATGCGATAATAGTGACATTCCTGTCTAACCCATCTAACACTAACTAAACTTCTATTTGACAAAAAACCTGACGGCTTTGTAGAGTTATCTACTCAATTTACAGTTTCCTGCAAAGAAAATGCCATTGTAGTAAAATGTGTTAACAATTAAACTATTACCTTTGACATCTATGTCTAAATAAGTTTTGTGATTTTGTGTATTGGAGTGTGTAGATTTTTCCATGGTTTTGGGAACAAAAGTTGCTAAACAAATTATTGGTCTGAAGTATTTGGGGTTTGTTCTTGAGTTAAGAGTTGATTTAACAATTCACATGGTACATGTTAAATCATGCATTAACCTAATTTTTTTTCAAATTATGCGTGGTGAAAAATGTCAAGTGACATTTGGTTAATTTTCCATTAAAAACAAACGGACTTATCTTGTAGAGTTTGTATATATTTTTATCTATAGTTTGTTCAGCCATCCTTTGCCGTTACGTCATAACGGGTGACGTATTGTGCTGTTTTACGTATGTCTTATATTACTTGAATGTTATTTTACACTTAACCTTAAAATTATAATCAATGACATATGTTTTCAAAATATGATAACTGAACTGTCAAAAGTAACAGATAAAATTTAGATCCACCTTAGATAAGAAATACGTTAATGACGTCATAATTCCGTCTCATCCATTTCATGAATGAGAGAGCAAGCTGAACAATGTATGACGTAACGGCAAAGGATGGCTGAACAAACTATACAACTGTCATGTAACGGGTACGATTTGACACTATTTTCAGTGTCATAATGACGCATATTACCGCACTTGTGCGTTCTTGATACATTACCCTACTGGTGCGATAACAAGAATCTAGAAATATACTAATACCAGATTTAAATATTTAAAATAACTCTGGAAGCTGCATTTTCAATTTCCGAAAGGAGATTGTCTTCGCTTGAACTCTCATTTTCATAGATTTTTGTTCATTCAACTGTTGTGGATAGTTGTAGATAAAATTTTGTAGGTAACACGTGTGATAAGAATTATTAATGCACTTATGTGATTACACAAACTTCACATACGTGCGTTAGTAATGTCCATATCCCACTGATTACGTAAATAACTATTAAAAAATTTAACAACAAACAGTACAAATATTAATCTTCCGATGACCAGGTTGAGTTAATAGTCGGAGAGCTAGTAACACGTGTTTCATGAAGTGTTTGATGCACCTTGAAATTTTGTGTTATAGTATCGAATGGATAGCTGAGCAGGCAAGCAAGTGTTGGCAAGCCCTACCTGGGGACACCAGGTACTGCGCATAGGAGAAAGGTATAAAAAAATTTGGCCCAAAAAAAGTGTTTGATTCAGAGGCCAACAAACAGAAATCTAAATTTCAAAGCATATAAAATATATAATTAAAAAGGCAGACACTTTTGAGGGGGTTAACATATAATAAAAACACCCTCAAGTTGTTTTTTTTTTAATACAAAATGAAGTGTTTGATTCACGCTGCCATTTTAACAGCGTCTTAATTTCATATAATAAAAATTAATTACAAAAAGGCAGACACTTCTGTTGGGGTTTAATTATCGAAA
>CAJUYI010007357.1:0-12236 GCA_910591695.1 Galerucella pusilla
TAAAAATATATTTAAATTTCAAATAATGACGTCGATAATGTTTTTTTTGGATGGGGAGGGGGTTAATTCTTTTTGGTTTAGGTAATAAGAAAAAAATCATATTGTAGAGAGCTATAAATAAAATATTAGAATTGGAAACAAAACTAAACTATACTTTGGACAAACAAATCAAACATGTTGGCAAACCAAAATTCTTCTTCCACTTGGATACTACTACTGATATTAATGCAAAAAGTCGCCATTTCATCTAACTCTGAACACGAGTTGCTGAAAGACACTAGAGGCATATTCCAAATTTTTAATGATACATTTTTCAAGAAGGGGAAGAGAAAATAAACATTCCATTCACCCTTCCCCTTTTCAAAAAAATTCATTCCATTCTTCAAGGTTCTTATCCTTATTTGGTTACTATTTCTACCCAGAACTAGATAGAATCTATCTACCGATTCTCAGTTCTCTTCCACTTGGATACTTCTGATATTAATGAAAGAAGTCGACTTTTAATCTAACCCTGAACACGAGTTGCTAAAAGACACTAGAGGCACCTTAAACTGCGCATGTTCAAAATTTTCAATGATACATTTTTCAAGAAGGGGAAGGAAAAATAAACTTTCCATTCACCCTTCCCCTTTTCTAAAAAATAGGTAGAATCTTTCTTTCCACCACTGTCTTCAGTATCAGAACTTCAAATCATCGTGCATATATTATCTTGTAGTTTCTGGTAAAGTCTTACCGACACAATAAAACATTTATATGCATTAGAATGCATCAACAACCTAAATATATCATGTGATCTAATCACATACGGAATGTATAACAATACTACTTAACAACTAAAAGTGAAGAAATGTCATTCTTCTTCTAAATGAGGTGCATATATCATTGATCAGAAAACGCTATAAGCATAAAGTGACTGTTTGAGTGTAGATAAAGTGTCAGTTAAAATGATGTCGTTTATAATGAAAGTCCCAGTTACATATTAATGTTACCGTTAAGCCGGACAATAGGACAATACAATATGATGGCATTTTAAGAATTAATTATAAATTAGTTTAAACATCATTCGTTGTTTACCAATAAACAACGAAAACTAAACATAATATGACATGAGGACACAAAACAAGATGGCGTACCTGTCAGAAACGTCATTCTTTAATGGTCTAATGTCAAGTAGCCATTAGTGTGAATTTGACAATCGAAATTTTCGCAAAAAGTTGTCTTCTCAGCCATATACCGATTGAGTATGGATGTATATGTCAAAGCAATGTTCCAAACTGTTTATGTAGGAATCAAAAAGTTTTATTAAGCATACTGCGAAAATTATCCAAAATGTAATTAAAGACTTATCGACTGAAATTATAAACGACTATTCATCACAGAAAAAAGTGTTCCTTAGATTTATTGCAAGAAAGTACAACAGCATTAGCTCCAATATAAAACAGAATTGTGTTTCGAGTGATAGTAGCATGTACAACAGGCTTTTCATGGTATATTTTCAATACCGTATGGGAGTAAAATAATTTGAGTTACATATGTATAATAGACAATCATTTAGGGCGAGTTGTACTAAACACTTAAACTCGGTTCAATGATAACTGATGTTTAGACTGTGGCTGATTATTGATAATAAATACATCAGTCATCATTAAACCGAGTTTAAGTGTTTGATACAACTTGCCCTTAAAGATGAAACATAAACTAAAATATAAACAAAAGTTACTTTATAAATTTCTATAGGTATTTGTACATATTCGTATTATTTTTCAATGGCACATTTGCTTGTTGTACACTTACCATTTATTCACTGGGTTTCTGCAGCTAAAGCTTAAATAAACTTAAAATAAATACAAGAGAATTTGTCAGTTCTTTAAAATCATAATAATACTGTTCATATTATATAAAAAAAAATATTTTAAAACTGTGGACATTACAAGCTAAAATGGCAAGGTTATATTAAATTATAAAAAAAAAAAATAATGTGCAATCACATCAAATATTTGATGGATAATTTTACCTATACTGGGTGTGACACGACGAGTTAAATCTATCTGTATATGGCAAAATACTTATAGTAAAATCATGAAAATTTCTAGGTTTCGGTTTTCGGATCTTTTTAACTAAAATATTTTTAAAGATGGCACTTTGTTATTTTAAACGGAACACCCTGTATATTAATACATTTTTAAAATCTACGTAAAATTTTAGTATAGTTGGCCTGAAAACTTTTTTCGAAAAATGCAAATTTTTCGAGTTATTAATTTTTTTGTAAAAAATTTGGCGGTTGCAGACCCTTACAAATTATTTTTTCAAGAGGATACCCTTAAAGATATGAAAATGGTTTCTGTTCGGTTGCTTTAAGCAAGGTCAGACCTATTTGAATCTATGTTAAAAAATTTTTCATTTCGTACAGGGTGTGTATAGAAAGTGTTCAAAGTTTAACTTCATAAATATCAAATTTCTTTATTTTTTTTTAATAGAACCTCCCGGTTTTTTCCATTTTAATGCTTTCAGGGGTAAAAAATAAGGCAAATTCATGTATACTTTCCTATACCTAAACCTTACCGTTATATTTACCATGTAGTAAATTTACATAATCTTTTTTATTTCTTAGTGCTTGTATACAGAAAACATTCAATATCTGGATAACTGTAAGGTTTAGGTATAGGAAAGTATACATGAATTTGCCTTATTTTTTACCCCTGAATGCATTCAAATAGAAAAAACCGGGTGGTTCTACATAAAAAAATGAAGAAATTTGATATTTATGAAGTTAAACTTTGAACACTTTCTATATACACCCTGTATAAAATGAAAAATTTTTCAACATAGATTCAAATACGTCTGACCTTGCTAAAAGCAACAGAATAGAAAACATTTTCATATCTACAAGGGTACCCTCGTAAAAAAATAATTTACAAGGGTCTGCAACGGTCAAATTTTTTACAAAAAAATAAATAACTCAAAAAGTATGCATTTTTCGAAAAAAGTTTTCAGACAAAACTATACTAAAATTTTACGTAGATTTCAAAAATGTTTTAATAAACAGGGTGTTCTATTCAAAATAACAAAGTTGCAGTCGACTTCCGGTAGAACCGGAAGTCTGCCATCTTTGAAAATATTTTAGTTAAAAAGATCGTATCCGAAAACCCAAGCGCAGAAATTTTCATGGTTTTACTATTGCCATATACAGATAGTTTTAACTCGTCGTATATATAATTTTTTTTGTGATGTAATGGACATACTAATAATTTTAAATTTCACATTTCAATGATAATGTAGGTAAAATATTATCCTTTTTTTGATTATCCCAATTATGTACTTTGTATTCTAATGCCCTGCATTATATTTTTTTTGTACCAATATACAAAGAAAAAACTGTCTCAATCGACAATTCTAAAAAGTCAAAAAATAGTTTTCTATTCTACTAAATTTTCTTCATTAGTTGTTAAATAGCAAATTATTGATACCAAGAAATTTATGTCATCAAAAGAGGTTGAATCATAATAGATTTTCAAATAGTTGGATATAAAATAACCAAAAAGTACTTCCAAACTTGTATAATAGACTAGTCGAATTAGCTTACTTTGAAGCGAAACGTAAAAAAATGAATGCGTGAGCAGGGGTGTTTCCAGATATATTTGGGGGGTGAAAAGGGGTGGAATTTTGGATTATTGCGATTTCCGGCGAAAGTTGACGTCGGATAGAAAAGTGTATAACAGAAAAGTTGTAGATCATAAAAAGGTCTACAACTTTTGTGAGCATGATTTTTTCATATAACCTCAAAAACTACGACTAAATGCGAAAAACCGCTTTTATCGTTTTTTCTTTTCCATTTACACAATAATAATTTAATGTCGATAAAACTTGAAAAAAAGTGTACCTTTTTATGTCCGAAAAATCCACAAATTTTTCCATATAAAAATATCAAGAGACTTCCGAGATAATCACGTTTACATGTTGACTTTGCAGTTGATTTTATATACAGTTGAAATGTTAATTCATTCAGAGATAATTCTGGTTTGCCTTTGTATATTGATGTTATTAAACTTGCAACCATTCCGAGCAATAACTGTTGGATCTGCATCAGTCAGTCAGTCATTATTCGACTTGTATGTTCATAGTAATACTTTTAAAAATAGAAATATCTAATCAAATAATGAAACAAGGAATCTTCTGTATTTTTTCCATACAATTGAATAGTGCAATTGGTTTTTGAGAGGAGGAATTATTGACAATCAGTAAAAAAAGATGGTCGCAGAATTCATTTTTTGATTTTTCCAATTTTTAAGCATGTTTTTGAATGGAGCCTATATTTTTATCATTTCACAAGAAGAAAGTATACCTCAAGACGAAAAAATGGCGACATGAATGAAGTCTCTACGACAATTTTCCAAAGAAGAATTTCAATTTGAAAAATATTTTTTTTGCCCGTGAAACGTGATTATCTCGGAAGTCTCTTGATATTTTTATCTGAAAAAATTTGTGGATTTTTCGGACATAAAAAGGTATACATTCACAAAGTTTAGTCAAAATAAAATTATTATTGTGTAAATGAAAAATAAAAAACGATAAAAGCGGTTTTTCGCATTTTTCTCGGAGTTTTTGAGGTTATATGAAAAAATCAATCCCACAAAAGTTGTAGACCTTTTTATGATCTACAACTTTTCTATTGTACACTTTTCTCTCCGACGTCAACTTTTGCCGGAAATCGCAATAATCCAAAATTCCACCCCTTTTCACCCCCCAAATATATCTGGAAACACCCCTGCTGACGCATTTATTTTTTTTACGTTCATTATGCGCCTATTCACCATTTCCAACTGTTCCTATCCTGTTAACAATTTTCTCCAAACATTCCTTCAACACCCCAGTCTGCTTTTCACTCCAGCCCAGCTGAGAGCCCTAACCTAACAAGCCAATAAACTTCCCCCTCCTCTTGTATGCAATCTCAATCTCACCCAACTCCTTTAATCCAGCTCCTTCCTCAACATATATCACCATCTAATTAACAATGGCAGATGCCTTTTTAAAATCAATAATACACTCAGCACACTCTCTTTAATGACTAAAATTATATTTCTTGATATCTATAATTCACATCAACCAACAATAACATTCAAACAAAAAAAAAGACAAAAACGTTCCATTTTTGCATCAAAAAAATAAATAAATTAACAAATAAAAATATTCACTGGTCAACTTTTACAACAACGACGAATTAAGTACCTTGTTGCTCTTACCCTTTCTACCCGACTTATTCTCTACGAGCTCGCTTAGGCCTGATGTGATCCGGACCGTCGCCCCTACCTTTCTTGCCTACCTGTACCTGAGATTGCGCAGTCAGGTGGAGAGATATGGCTTGCGTATTGAGTTTTTCGGCCAACAGTAAGTCCTTGAGCTGCTTCATTTTCTGGCTGTGTAGAACTACTGTAGGCCGCGTGTCTTGCTGAGACGGTTCATCTATTAATAGAGAGGAGCTGTCAGTGTGATCGTCTTTTGAGGTACTTGGTCTTCCGTTAAGTTTTTCTACTGGTTCAGATGATGATATATCAGGGTAATCTCCACCTACATATTTTGGAATAAAAATTTTCTCCTTCCATACTTATAAATAATCACTTACCGACAAATGGTGATCCATCCCCTTGTAAAAGATATTCTGGATTTAATATTTTTTCCGAACATGCTGCTGTCAATGCTTCGATACTGGGATGAAAAGGTGGTTTGTCCTTGTCACTGGTATTCTTTGTACTTGTATTTATAATTAGATCACTATTAGCAGATCCGTTCTCCTTCTCGTAATTGTTATTGTTAAAATATGTACCATTTTTTTTCAACAGTTTGTCCTCTTCAGACTTATCACAGACAATATGTACCTGAGCTCTAACGTCAGCATCAAATTTGGATATTGTGAGGACCAAAGGTTTGGCCCATCCAATGTGTAATACTGGAGTAGCACTGCCCTCTTCCCACTGACAAATTCCATCATAAAAACGAAGTAAATCAGCAAAACATTTTGATTTTTTCAGAATAGTATTAGCACTAAATCCCGAGCTTTCGGTTTTCATAATTTGAGGTATTAATTCATTTGCAATCTCAAGAAATTCTTTATAAATTTCTTCATCGTCCCTTGAGTAGTTATACCTAAAATTAAACATTATACATTGATATTAAGAAGAATTAAAAAACACTCACAATCTTATAACATCACTTGCATTAGCCCAACTTTCGAATGCTTCTTCGTACATTTTATTACGATAAAAGTACCCTCCTTGATATGTGTATGGATACACATGTTGGTTGTTATAATAAGTTCTTGCAGAATATATAGCCTCTTCGAAAAGAGCTTTACATGGAACTTTACTTTCTGTAGCAGAAATTTCTTCCAGATCACCCAAATTTCCTATAGCCATTGGATATTTCTTCAAGTGGCCTAAAATAATAAAAGAATTGGTTAAAAAGATTATTAATAATTTTCAAGAGGACATGTTACCAACCTAGACCATAAAGTAGCCACAGTAATTCTTGCTGAAGCAAAGCAACTTCATAAGCATCATGTGTTGAATTTAAAGATGGATCTATGGCTGAAACTAAAGCTGCAACTTCCATATGTCTTGTACAAATAACTGGTTTATTGTTTACATACAACCAAGATCTTGCAGAAACTCCTTTGCCAATTTCTTGACCTCTTTTATCTTCATTACCTTTCCCATGCCAAGTTACTTCAGCTGTTTCAGTTCCATTTTCACCAAAAACAACCCAAGCATGATCCTCTGAGAGTGCCAAGTGTACATCATTGTATCCCAAACACTGACAACCAGCTACAACTGCAAAAGCTACTCCAAAACAATCTAATTTGCTACCACTTAAATAGCTGTACAAACTTTGCAAATGAGCTCTGTCTTTATAGTAACTCCTAGTCAACGAATTCCAGATAACATCTGATACTTTCTTAACAAGTTCTCTGGTAGCAAATGATTTCGATTTATTTTGATCTACAGCATTTAACATAATACTTCGAAACTTGTTATATAAAATTTCGACTGTTTTCAGTTCTAAAATCGGTAAATTGTTCTGTTCCACTGGTTCTGATACTTGAAGCGCGGTATTAGACCGGCTTGTTAAGCAATTTTCGATTAGACCTGCTACAATTGAAAGTAATGCCAAATCGGGATCCGAAGGACTTTCTAACTGATTCTTAAATAGTCGTACCACTGTGTTAATACTTTTTATAGGAAATAATGCTTTATCTATATCTCGAAAACCAGCCATGTCGTAATTTACATTTCTTTCTTTGTTTTTTTTGACATTATTGCGTACCTGCCAACACGTCAATGTCATATTTGTTTACATGACGCAATATTGCCAGCTTAATTATTTCGAAACTATAGGCAACCAAGTTCACATATGTGCAAGGTGGCTTACATAAGCTTGACGTTATTATTTTATACGGGAGAGGTGTGATATTTTTGTAGAATTTTATTAAATAAAAACAGTTATTATAGAAACAAGTTTATTTTAAATCTTTGAATTAACAAAATACGATTTTTTTGACCCAACACGTCAATGTCATATTTGTTTACATGACAATTATTTCGAAACTATAGGCAACCAAGTTCACATATGTGCAAGGTGGCTTACATAAGCTTGTCGTTATTATTATATACGGGAGAGGTGTGATATTTTTGTAGAATTTTATTGAATAAAAACAATTCTAGAAAAAAGTTTATTTTAAATCTTTGAAAAATTTTCCCATTAACAAAATACTTCAGTCTTAATATATAAAATATGTAATAATTAAACAATTATAAGATATAATTCAAAAAGTTGTACTATTTCTTCACGGCTATCAAAAAATTGGACGACTTTACAACAGCCGGAAGTATTGCATTACGCCATTTTGAATCATTCCATACTATTTATAAAGACATTTTCAAATCAGACGTAAGAAATAACGAATAAATAACAATCACACAATATTTTTACGTCAAAAATTTAAAAGCGTCTTTAGATAAAAAATGTAATAATTCCGCAGGTAATAATTTAACTATCAATACTGGCACTCAAAGGATTATTTATTTTCTCAATAAAATTCAAGATCTGTTTGATTTTATCTTCGGTGCCTTGTTGAGTCATACACAGTTGATCTTGTTGGTTTTTTTGATCCTTCAAGGATATGGTCAATTGCGAATGTTTATCTTGTAGCTGAGTTAGTTCTGCCGTTAGCGATTGTTTCGTTTCTTCTAGCTGCTTTTTCTGTTCCAGCTTTTCTGCAATTAACGAAGTTCATAAACTGACGTTACCTAGATGCGAAAACGGCTTAAATACTAACAGTCGACAAAATTGAAAAAAAAACATTATTTATCAAAAACATCGCTTTTAGGTCGCTAAAATAGGTAACAGCTAGGGGCTGTATCATACATCAAAAAGAACCTACAATATACAGGGTGTCCCACGACGAGTTAAAACTATCTGTGTATGGCAAAATACTTATAGTAAAATCATGAAAATTTCTACGTTTGGGTTTTCGGATACGATCTTTATAACTAAAATATTTTCAAAGATGGCAGACTTCCGGTTCTACCGGAAGTCGACTGCAACTTTGTTATTTTGAATAGAACACCCTGTTTATTAAAACATTTTTGAAATCTACGTAAAATTTTAGTATAGTTTTGTCTGAAAACTTTTTTCGAAAAATGCATACTTTTTGAGTTATTGATTTTTTTGTAAAAAATTTGACCGTTGCAAATTATTTTTTTACGAGGATACCCTTAAAGATATGAAAATGGTTTCTGTTCGGTTGCTTTTAGCAAGGTCAGACGTATTTGAATCTATGTTGAAAAATTTTTCATTTTATACAGGGTGTGTATAGAAAGTGTTCAAAGTTCAACTTCAAAAATATCAAATTTCTTTATTTTCTTAAAAAGAACCACCCGGTTTTTTCCATTTTAGTGCATTCAGGGGTAAAAATAAGGCAAATTCATGTATACTTTCCTATACCTAAACCTTACCGTTATCCAGATATTGAAGGTTCTCTGTAAATTTTGAGAGATGAGGTGTGGTCTAAATTTTATTTTGACCCGTTGATACAAGCACTAAGAAATAAAAAAGATTATGTAAATTTGCTTTTAATACATGGTAAATATGACAAAGTTAATACAAGAACATATGTGCTTTATTTGCAGTAAGATATCCTGCACTCTAAAAATTTACAGAAAACATTTAATATCTGGATAACGGTAAGGTTTAGGTATAGAAAAGTATACGTGAATTTGCCTTATTTTTTACCCCTGAAAGCATTAAAATGGAAAAAACCGGGTGGTTCTATTCAAGAAAATAAAGAAATTTGATATTTATGAAGTTAAACTTTGAACACTTTCCATACACACCCTGTATAAAATGGAAAAATTTTTAACATAGATTCAAATAGGTCTGACCTTGCTAAAAGCAACCGAACAGAAACCATTTTCATATCTTTAAGGGTATCCTCTTAAAAAAATAATTTGTATGGGTCTGCAACCGTCAAATTTTTTACAAAAAATTAATAACTAAAAAAATATGCATTTTTCGAAAAAAGTTTTTAGACAAAAGTATACTAAAATTTTACGCAGATTTTAAAAATGTATTAATATACAGGGTGTTTCATTTAAAATAACAAAGTTACAGTTGATTTCTGGTAGAACCGCATCCGAAAACCCAAACGTAGAAATTTTCATGATTTTACTATAAGTATTTTGCCATATACATACAAATAGTTACAACTCGTCGTGGACACCCTGTATTCAGCTTTCACCTTCTAAATTTATGCTATTAGTCTAATTCTAGCGGACTATTATCTTGAATACTTGTAATTTTTTATGAAACTCTTGCACACGTATTTCTATCACATGTTGTTTCGAGTGTTAGAAGAAGAAAGCTTATAAAAATTATGTGTTTAATAATATCAAGGAACAAATCGTTTCTATAAATAGTCTACTGTGAAAATGGAATATTTACCCGCAACTTCGGCCGGTGTAACGTATGACACTGTCATACCGGAAGGCACGTTCAGCGAACCAATGGTCCTGGTTTCTTTTGATATACATTTAGGGCATTGTCGTGGAGTGTGAGTCAATGGACGGTTATGACAACTTATGTGAAAACCATTAGAGCAGACTTCACACAACGTAAGAGCACCTGTAATAAAATTTCAATTAAAAAAAATCCCACTCCACTCAATCCGGTGTTAAAATTTACCTGGCTGCTTACAAGTAACGCAAGTTTTATTATCTGGAGATAGACTACCAGAGGGACTAACCCTTTCGATAATAAGGCCACTGGGAAGATTGGGAATAACTGGGAACGGACCGAACGGTGATTTTGATGGAGCAGTTCCGTTTTGTTCGAGTTTTGTCGGGCTTTTAGGAACTGTTGTCGATATTAATGGTGAAATGTTAGGTAACGGGGGTGATGTACGCTCCTGTTTTTTCTTAACTGATTGACGTGTATGAGGCGGTGATACGGGTGATATTAGGAAAGCGTTGCGCTTACGTTTCTGAAAGTAAATAAGATTATAATTATTAACCTGTTAGGCCAGTCGGTATGGGTAATTTTAGACCAAAAGTACAAGTAATTAGCAATACCACGGATTTTTTTTCATAGGTACCTTAAAGTATGTAGTTTGATATAGAAAAAAAATTTCCAGTCTATCGATTTCCCAAATTAGAGAAAAAATCAAAAAACTTTTTTTTAGAAATTCCGCAATATTTCGCGTTGGGAGAAAGGTAGAGAAAAATAAAAAATACCACCGTGTAGGGGAAGTGTTTTGCAATAAAAGAGGTCTCTTGCGTTTTTTACGTCCGATCAATGGTTCGTCCGAAAAAAATTCGGTAAACTAAGTATGTGTTCCGCATCCGCGCGACTCTGCTGCACGGCGGAAGACCTACTTTCTGAATCACGGGCGAAATATAAACATTCATTCCGAATTTTTTTTCAATCTTTGGTAATAGTTAGGTCAGAGCCGGATATATGGGGGGTAAAGTGTGCACTGCCCACGGCCCCGCGCTAGAGTGACTTTTTCATGATAAGGGAATAACTACCTTACAGACACGTGCCATCGCTGAAGCAAAAATACTCATTTAAAATGAGTGAATAAAAGTTGTTTTTTCTTGGCCCCGCATTTAATTTTGCAAACCCCAAGACCGTCTCTGAGTTAGGGTTGTAAATAATAAATAAAAGTTGATAAAATAATTTTTACATATTATTATTGGAAAAAAGTATGCAAAAAATTATATCTTAAAATTACATATTAATCATCTTTTATACATTTTATTCGTTGAATATTAATCTTTATATTACATGAGTATCAAATTTTATTTTGAAAGAATAAAGAAGATTCCTACCCGAATCTATAAAAATTGCTATTTTCGCTTATAATACAAAAAATCATTGGATTCAAAAATGTATGTGAATTAATTAATTTTGTAATTAGATATATATTCTTAATCTTAGAAGTTTTCCCTAACATTTCTACGCAAACCCCATTAAAATAACTTTAGTTTTATTAAAGTTACAGTACTTTATATATATATATTTTCTTGTAAATTCAAGATTCATAAAATTTACAAAATAATGAAAAGTGTCGTATTTCGTAATCAGGAAAAATTGATTATCCGTAAATTTTATTTATGCAACAGACCTCCTAAATAACAGTTTCCATCCTTCGAAAAATTGTTCCAATGCCACCTTATTATATAATAAATTTTTTATTGAGATTTTTGTTTTTGATTAGAATATAATATTTATATTATTTATGAATAATTTGCTGAAAATGATTATGTGATATGACAAAAAAAATGCCATCTTAAAGCTGACACTTTCCTCTTCAAAACGCCCTATTACAATTATTTATATATTACATCATAACTGTACAATAGTTTATAATGTACTCCGCCGCGCTTCAGAAAATAGAGTCGCGCGGATGCGGAACACATACTTAGTTTACCGAATTTTTTCCGGCCAAACCATTGCTCGGACGGAAGAAACGCAAGAGACCTCTTTTATTGCAAAACACTTCCCCTACACGGTGTTATTTTTCATTTTCTCTACCTTCCTCCCAACGCGAAATATTGAGGAATTTCGAAAAAAAAAAGTTTGTTGATTTTTTTTTCTAATTTGGGAAATCGATAGACTAGTAAACTTTTTTTTATATCAATCTACAGGGTGCGGCAGATAAACGGTCAATTAGAGATATCTCGAGA
>CAJUYI010007358.1:449-12236 GCA_910591695.1 Galerucella pusilla
TCCTTCTCCTTCTCCTTCTCCTTCTCCTTCTCCTTCTCCTTCTCCTTTTTCCCCAAATTATCTTTATTTATTTTTGGGATGATACCGTTTCTAATTAATAAAGGCTCTAAGCTAAGAAAGCATTTTCATAGCTGAGTTGTTGTATTATCTTATAACTTTTCCGTTTTACACTATTTCTACTCGCAACCAGTATATTTTAGTTATACATATTTTGTTTACAGAGAAAACAATAAAAATAACTCGTGTACTTTGGCTCCTGCTCTGCCGTTTTGAGCAACTGAAAATATAAATGAGATTCCTTTAACGATCCCACATCCATGAATATGTATAAGCGAATCATATTTTTGAATTTCCAACAAACATTTGCATAATTCATGCATAAGTCAAGTATATTTTATTAGAAGTATTTTAAAGAACATCCAGGTGAAACAATCAGAATGATTATGAACGCAAAAATATTCAGTAGGTTTGGGTCTAAGGCCATGAACATAAACCACAAATTATTCCACATTTTTGTCTTTCTAACCGTTAAATATTTTGAAATAGAGTGAAGTTTATGGATATTTTAAGACAAGATGAATTACATTTTGAAAGATATTTAACTATAATTTGATTTAATGATGGATTCCAATTTCAAATTGATTGCAGTCTTAATTGCAGCGTTACCACTGGTAGTAAATCACGAATTTAACTCGAGCCCAACCGACACCGGCAAAATCAGTAGAGTCCTCAGGTCCGCAGGGGCATGAAAAACAATCTTGACTACTGACAAAAATATTTCTTACCTAGCTAGGCCAGCAAAAGACCTACGAAAATCAGGGTGAGTATGGGTTTCCCAGGTGTAATCATCCCAAACTTGAATGGGTCAAACAAATCGTCAAGTCTAGCATAGAATTTCTGAATATTGCTTATTCCTCAAAAATTTAGATTCCACAATGCATTAGCCCAAGATCGGATTCAAACGTGTCATTTCATTAATTTCCCTGAAACCAAAATCTTCTATCCTTAAACTGCCGTACTATTAGAGAGGCAACAGAGATAGAGAAACGTCCAAATTATATGAGCAAAGACGACCAACGATTACCAATGATATGGAAACCAATACTTACGTGCCAAATACCCAACAATCCTTAACACCCAACCAATTGCCAGCCTACCATTTTCCTACCACCGTTTCTGTTTCTGCAGATTGAAAACTCGGAGATAACTGCCGGGTACAGTGCGACGACTAGATCAGGCAGATTGAGACTACGAAATTGGCTAAACCTTATTCGCCCTAACTTACCTTTCCCTCCTCTTGATAATGACTCCAAAACAGGAGTCGAAACATCTAGAAAATAATTTTCCTGCACGTGGTTCATCCAGAAAACCTGGTCATGTATAAATCCCGTATTTATAATAGGTAAGTTGTTTATCTATCTTGGAATTTGTATATTTTTTCGGGCTGAGATGGGAAACTCATGTTCGAATAGGTCCTAGTTACCCGTTACCTTACCATCTCCTTCAATCTCTCTACATTCTTCCTCTCTTCCTCTTTTCCACTATTCACTTTCTTCCTTCATTTCTCCTTCTGTTCCCTCTTCTGCTCCTTATTCTCCAGATGCGATACCTCCTTCCTTTCCACCCCAGTATCGCTCCACTCACTTGTCTCTCCCGTCTTATCAGGTGTTCGTTTCACCAGCGTCGATTTCCAAACATTCCATTTCCTTCTCTCTCCCTCCACTGCTTCCTGTTCCACTACACTTGCATACATCCCACGAGTAGTCAGGGAATTGAATGTCCACCACCACAGAGCGAGATTTACTACTCTATTCCCTTTGATCCGCGAGCAACTATTCGGGGTTTCCATACTGGAGCTTTATTTATTGCTTATCCCGAGGGTTGGTAGGCCATGAGGCCCTTACAGCTCTCTTTGCAGTCACTTTCATCAAGTTATGGAATGTATTATTTATGCTTTGTCTCCAGTGATTGAAGTTACATTATCAGCATGTCCTATTATTTATGTAGAGCTGTGACTCATTAACCGTTCCAGGTCTATTGTTTCAGTACATCTAGAATTATGTTGAATAGAAATGTAGACAGACTATCTCCTTGCCTTACACCTACTTCAATGTTAATGTCTCCGTCCTGTACAGTTAGTCCAGTACAATTTAATTTAGGAAAATAATACTGATAATTCAAAAGACATTTTGTATTAGATAAAAAGAAGCCACATCTTCTCTAGAATAGTATATTAAAGTACACATAGATTCAAAAGTTTTGCATCACCCTAAATCTTCGAAAAAAAAATGTGTTCATTATAAATGGATCAGAGATTAATCAAATAATTAGTTTCAATAAAAAAACGTGTATATTTGTCAAAAATTTTTATTGTCCAATAATAAACTTGCTTTGAACATAAAAAGTATTCTTAGAAATTAAATAGATTAAATACAAATTGATTCTTTTTAAAGGAAAGGTTGAGTGAGAACCTGCATGAGAACTTTTAATAAAGAGTATTTCCACCTCTAGCATTTATGCAAGCTTAAAGTCGCCTGCCCATGCTGTTTACCAAATTATTGATATTCTGTTGAGGAATATTTCGCCATTCTTCTTGGGCCGCATGAATAAGCTCTTGTACACTCCTGGGTGGATTCCTGCGTGCTGCCACTGCCCTGGCAAGCATGCCCCAAACATGTTCTATGGGATTCATGTCAGGAGATAGGGCAGGCTAGTTCAAACGATTGATCCCTTCAGTTTCAAGAAACTCATTCACAGCTCTGGTCCGATGAGGTCGGGCGTTATCGTCCATAAAAACAGAGGAATTGCCAACAGATGCGCGCCATAGTCTCACGTGAGGATGTAGAATCTCTCCGAGAAACCTATCACCAGTGATCGTTCCCTCCACATGAATTAATTCTGTGCGATCATTTAACAAGATACCAGCCCAAAACATAGCACTTCCTCCTCTGAAGGGCGGCACGGGGAGGGCATGGGCAAGCTGAGCAACTCTCGTTGGATCCCGCCACACACGTATTCGATGGCTATCTTGTACCAAACAAATCCTTGTCTCGTCGGAAAAAAACACCGAATTCCAAAATTCTTCAGGCAAGGCCGCGTGTTCTTGAGTCCACAGTAGTCGGCAAACTCTGTACTCAGGTTGTAGTCTGGGCACTCTTATTGGTCGACGACACCTCAAACCTGTCGCAAGTATTCGTCTTCGTAATGTCGAGATCGATACTTGAACTCCCAACGCATGTCTCATATCTCTTTGGAGTACTGGTACTGCCATGGTCGGGTTTCTTCGGATAGTTAAGTGGATATAGCGGTTCTGCCGCTGATTAGTAACATGCCTTCTACCGCTTCTAGGTCTATCACGAAGAGACTTGGTCTGGAGATACCGGTTCCATACATGAGACACATCACTTTGCCAAAGGCCAACTCTGTTTGCCACGAACCTTTGAGAATGACCTTCTTCAACTAAAGCCACTATTCTTGCACGGTCAATCTCACTTATGACTTGACGATTCATGTTTGCACTTAAAATCGTAAAAATCAAATGCCTTGAATGTTAAAATGATCGCACTAAAAATGTTATATTACAAAAAAACTGTAAACATCTGTATATTGCAAAAAATATGGAACATATTGAAATGGTAAACATTGATAAACAAGCCAACAAAAAATTGTTAGCGCAAAAAAATTCCTTCGCATCCGAAGAAGGTGATGCAAAACTATTGAATCTATGTGTATAAGTGGATATTAAGGTCTTTAAAACACGCGCGATATATCGAGCACGACGGCGAAGCCGGAGTACTCGAAATAGAGCAAGTGTTTTAAAGACCAGTTATCCACGAATACTCCACGATTTTTTTTATTGGTGCACTTTGAAATTATAAATACTGCATATAACTACTACAACAACAAGAAATGGAAATCATAGATGGAAATAAGAACTTAATATCAAATGGTTGAATTCGTGATGTATAAGATGTATACCTTGCGTTGTCATGGAAATGAGAAAAGCATAAACTAATTTGTATTTTGATGAAAGTTCAATATTACTGAGTTCTGTGAATGTCAATAGTATTAATTTAAATACCATTTCCTAAGATTTGAAAAATCGAACAATTAATATTTCAAACAATACCAACGGCGCTTTCCATCCTAATTTATAAATTTGACATTGTTAAATATTGTTCGAATAAAAGTTTTGACGTTACAAACTACTCCTGTCAGATGAATAATGAAAAAAATTTCATTTATACATGATTTAGACCATAGATTTAGACTTCGTTCCTCGAGTTGTTGATGTTGCTACGCGCGTGTTTTAAAATTCGATTCAAACACGCTGAGGCGTGCTTAAAGTAGGTAAAATGGTTCACCAACAAAAAAAAAGTGGAATAACTTCTTACCTATATAGCGTCCCAGAATTCCATATCTTCCCTTGCATTCATTTCAAAGATAATCCCTCGGTGTGAGACTTTTCACCAACGCTGTATATCTCCTAATTTTCTTATTGGAACTAATACCTTAAAAATATTTCTGTATTCAGTCTCATAATTGGGGAGATGTAAATCAAGTATTAAAAGGAACTCCTTATTTCACCCCTATCGCAATATTCGTTCTAATTATCTCCATAAAATACAAAAACAAGTCAGCTCGTCTAACAACTGACAAAGTAAATTAATGCTAAGTGCACATTGCACCCTTCTCCACTATCCTGTGGGACTCTTTATTTTATAATTAATTAATTATGAATTCACTGCTTTCTTGATAGGGGAGAACGTGCCCGGATTTTCAACCAACCCGTCAAAAAAAGGAGTTCGCCTTCCCGCTTTGATGATACTTTGATGAGCTCACACACTGATAAGTTTCTTAGTGAAATTAGTAATGCGGCGCATTTTGGAGTAGGGTCTTACGGTAACGGGATCGTTAGGAAGAATTGATTTTGTTGACAGTTTCTGAAAATTCATGGGATAACTTATTCATACAAAAGACTTTCGAAGAAAGCCATCAATTACTTTTTTCTTTCAATTAATTAAAGATTTTCCAACAAAGCCGAAAAATCCATAAGGATTATTGAAAAATACGACTTATTATCAAAGAATACCAAACTTTCCTTATTTTGTATTATTTTTATATCAATTTCATCTCTTTCTGGAACCACATTGTTCATTGAAAATGAAAAAAAGATGTTGAGTAACGAAAAGAAAATTTAGAGTGAATAATGTAGGTTCTTGCCTAACTAACCAATAAAATTTGGAGGTAAACTAAGCCAGTTCACAGGGCTTTGTTACCTTATTGATCTAAAGAAAAAATTAGAAAAAAATCAAATTTAATGGTCAGCTAACTTTTATCTGTTTAAAAAAAAATGAACTTGAAGTTTCTGCATAGTAAATAAAACTAACTGAGTAAAAAAATGTATATAATTACAGTATTGAAATTACAAAAAAATGGGTTAGTAGCAATTACAACAAAAAAATACTTAGCACAATAACACAGTTGTTTGAAGTAGATGATGATGTTGATGATTTACCTGTCTATGTAGGTACTATGGATTGTCTGTAGAATTGGTGATCCAGAGGCTTGTTTGCCACTCAGGAATCTATGATCCAGAAACATTTCTCGTCAAAGCAGAACCTGTGTCCCAGAAACAGTCAGATTCTCCAGAAACTGTTTTATGTGCAAGTAAACTGTTTTCCCAGGAACTGTTTTCCCCAGGAACTGTTAATCCCAGGAACTGTTTTTCCCAGGAACAGTAATCTAGATAGGTACTTCAGGGATAACGGCAGCCTATTAGTTTTTGCTTAAACTAATGTTAAAATAATTACATGGATTACTGCACAGTTGTATTGTCGACAAACGATGAAAGAAGACCTGCCGGAACCTTTCTCATCCTTATTTAAAGACCGTTCGAAATTTTAAATTTCGGGGTGAAATACCGCTAGAATATTGAGTTTTGGTCTACTAGTTTATTTCACCACAAATCACAAAAGTGAAATAATTTATTGTATTAAATATTTGAATGAAATAATTTAAGGAACTATATAATATACTATTCCACCAAAAATCAAAGTTCTGAAGTGATAATTGCACATTTTTAATATCTGAAAAACTGTTAACCAACAAAGTTAACGTTTCATTTCCTTCTTGATATCATTCATTACTCAACAGTCCATCATTCATTACGCAACAGCCAAGATATTACCCATGCTATCTACCTCCATTCCAGATGCTTCGTGTCTTCCATATAGGCCACTAGATTGACAAGAGGGATTTTCAGTAGTTGTAAGGGTTGCATTATTTCTTCTACAAGCTGCTTACATCTGATTCCTTGTAAGATCTCGCAGAAGAAGAGTATGTGAGTGAGTCTCTTATCCAATTTATGAGTTCCTTGTTTACCTTGTTCAGCAAACTCCTTTTTTATAGAGAAGAACTTATGTCGACTTCCATTCATTTTAATGCTCCCTAATTAGTCAGTTCCCGATTTCCTCCTTAAGACCAGTGCCGAAGCCTTTAAAAATCGTAGAAAAAATAATAGTAGGATGAAACCCATTAGAAAAGGAGGGGAATATGATACAATCAGAGAAAAAAATAAATTACGGGCGATCCGACTTCGGGAAGTGGGTGGGGGTGAGTTTTTAAGGGTATCTCGATTTCCGGCAAACCTACGGAAAAAAGTTAAATGGCAAAGTTGTGAGTAATAAAAAGCTCTACCACTTTTGTATCCATAATTTTTACACATAACCTCAAAATTTATGTGAAAAACTCAAATAATCAAGTTTTTGGCTATTTATTTTTATCTTACAAAAAAAGTATTTTTTTTACGAAATTTCGTGGAAAGTTACCTTATTATGTCCCAAATACACTCTAATTTATTTGATTTGAAATATTTTTTTTCACCCTATTTTAACTTAATATCAAAAAGCACCCTAATTTTGAATCGAAAATTCTCGCGTCAAAATATCAGCTTTTTTCAAAAAGTCGGTGGGCTTTTTGTTCGTTGGAATCTCTACTATCGGATAGTCTGGGAAAAAATATACATATCCATGGTAAATGTTCTCAGAAAATGCAGAAACTGAAAAAAATTCAAATTCGAAGTTTTTTTTTATCACTATTGACAGTTTTGAGCTATTTATTAAAATTTACACTCCAATACTCAAAAAACGTAAGATTCAATGTTACATTGATAGACGAAAAAATTGCAAATCGAAATACACTACTATAATAAACAAACAAATAAGTTAATATTTAATTAGACATCTGGAATATTTCGAAAAAGTTGTAGAATCTTCTTTAAATAATATTTGTTGATGCCTATTTATTGCTGTTTTAAAATAATTTATATTATACCTGCGTGACCTACGGAAAGAATTAGCGCATTTTAAGGTGTTTCATAGAGATGGGTTTGAAGTAACACTGAGTCAATTAAGGCTTCAAAAAAATCAATTAGCAAAAATTTTATCATCAATTTGGCAAACCTCTCACCTACTGAAGGAGCAGAAGAACAGCATTGTTACAGGGCATAATATTAGCTTCAAACTTGGATAGACAACGAATTGACAGCAACAGATGGAAGCTGGAAGAAACATCAACATGGCATTGTGCCCAAATTTACAGAAAAGGATTTTTTTTTATTAAAAATCAACGTGCTCGGCTACTATGGCCACTTGCACAAAAACGATTACATTGCTATATGAAGTACAATAAGATTAAATATATATGAAATTTGATTGAATTTTGGTGTAAAGCTGCACATCTTTGAGAAATTGTAGTAGGTTGTTAATTTGCTCAGGATTATTTAGCATATATCGTAGGCTTGATGAGAGGTGATAATGTTGTCTCCTGGCTGAGAATTGGTGACAATCAGACAAAATGTGTTTTATTGTCAAATGCGTTTGACAGACTTGACAAAAGGATTTAATTCCAGAAGTATTGCTCAAAACTATTTGCTGCAGCTGTGAAACTGGGTGTAACAGTTTGGAATGTGCCTACCGCAAAAATTCACAAATGTATGTGCAAATTGTCATGGTTCTGAAAATTGCTCCAATATGGAAGGAAAAACCTACGACGAAGTAGATGATTCAGATGAAATTGTGGATAAAGAACCAATGCAGACTGGAAATAACATTGGACACGAAAAAGGTGATAGTCTTGAAGATTTCGAAGATCAACTAGAGTTGGAAAGGTTTGTCGAGTCTAACGATGAATAAATGCCATCAAAGAAACAAAAATTAACGGATAGATGATTAGAATTCAAGATAATATATTTATAAATATCAAGATTTACGTTTTTAAACTTATTATAATGTAATCAAAATGAACTATCCAAATTCAATGATACGATTTACACGTATATTCACATTTTATGAGATTTTCTATGACATATGAATGTAATTCGAATTTAATGAATAAACTTTTTAACTCGAAAATTGCAGCAATCACATTCTTTCCATGGAATTGTACATAGTGATTAAAAAGAAATGATTTTGAGTTTCTTTCAGTTTCTGCATTTTCTGAGAACATTTACCATGGAGATGTATATTTTTTACCAGACTATCAGAAAGTAGAGATCTCAACGAACAAAAAGCCCACCGACTTTTTTGATATTGGGTCAAAATAGGGTGAAAAAAATATATAATATTTCAAATCAGATAAATTACAGTGTATTTGGGACATAATGAGGTGAGTTTTCACGAAATTTCGTAAAAAAATACTTTTTTTTAAGATAAAAATAAAAAACCAGAAACTTAGCTATTTGGGTTTTTCACATATATTTTGAGGTTATGTGTGAAAGTTGTGGATACAAAAATTGTAGAACTTTTTATAACTCACAACTTTGCCTTTTAAGTTTTTTCGGTAGGACTTGTCATTTTGCCGGAAATCAAGATAAACCTTTACCCTTAAAAACTCACCCCCTTCCTCTTCCCGAACACGGATCGCCCGTGATTTATTTTTTTCTTCAAATATACCATATTTCCCCACTCTTCTAATGGGTTTTATCCTATTATAATTTTTTTTCAAAAATTATCGACCCTGGTCTATTAAGCAATCTCTTGTGATTTCACAAAGCGGCTCCGGACGTATGAAGTCTCCTTCAAAACTTCCATTAGCTAACTTGTACACCATGGTGTATTCTTTATTCTCTTTGTTAATTTCTTGGTAAATTTAACCACGATCTGTTTTATAATTTCAATTTAACGTTTCGGTAGCGTTCCAGCAATGTGGTGATTTCTATTGTCTCTTCATTTTCAAGGGTGAGGACCTTATCGTTTCATTACGCGTGCGGTTATTTAAACTTTAAAGATTACTGCAGCGAATAAGTACAATATATACATAAAGGATAATAAGAGTCTATGTTCTAGCATTTGGCCCATGACTTGAGGTTAATAGTGTGTAGTAATTTATAGGGGATGGGTTTGGGTTGTTGTCCTTTGTACTTTGTTGTTAGAAGGGTGCTTTCCCAACTTACTGACGTTGTGTAAATCAGGTCCGTTTACCAAGAAGTTCCCTTTATCATTAGCAGACTGAATAATAATTAATATTCCTAGATGTTCAAAGTTATCAGTATCAAGTTATGATTAATTGTACATCTGAGTATTTTCTAGTTTGGAAAAATTGTTCCCATCAACTACTGTCAGCTCTTTGAATATTAGTTATTTCCTTGAAACTCTGTACTTGCATTGTCACTACTTTCAACCCCTACACTCGACTACCGCCTCAGTTATTTAAATAGCAAGGGGGGTTGTGTGATAATACGTTGGAAAGGGTTTGAGACAGCGAAACATATTATCTGTAATTGCAAGGTTCGCCAAATCCCTTAATACCTGGAACATATCTACTCAAAGCCTAATCAGGTCACAAAACTAGCTCCAAAACGAACAATAGGCTTCCTCAGAATCCCAGATCTTTCGGACTAAAATGTAGATAAAGTGTATCGACTTCCATGTTATATAATCTAACCACCGCCGGTCTTCAGTTTTGTCTTGCCAGCTCCAATTGTTTTCAGATCGTGTTTCATTTTCTGCTAACAGATAGTACTTGGTACTTCCCCTCTTCTAGTGCCGCTATGTTTCCAGTTCAATGTAGCAATGCGTAAGAACGGAACTCCCAGTACACTCAACATGTTCTGTGCTTAGTTTCAACCGTTGATCCTGCACTAAGAGAAGAGTTATTTATAGACACATAAACTGATTTGTTTGACCCCCCTTCACCAGTAAGAAATCACATTAGCCTACAAATTATGTGGCAATTGAAACAAAGAATTCTCACCCCACCCTTCCCTATTATTCAGTAACGGTCACCACCTGTATACGCTTAGCGTCAGTCTGTATGTGAAATTAGATCAGTTTTTGCAATTTTACTAAATATTTTGCTTTTGTGAAGTATGTGGTTAAAGTGCTCTGGACAAAAATAAGTTTGATAATAGAATGAATAAATTGTTAAACTCATGGCGATTACAAGAATTGTGAGATATCTTTAAAGGTAAGGAAATGAATGACAATTATATTCAAGTAGGTAGAAGTAACAAGCAAGCGAAATGTACCTGAAAAATACACATTTCTCAATTAAACATGTCGGATCTACTCCAAGAACTCCAAAAAACTGATATGGGGGAAGCATTAATGAGCACACTTGAGGATAGACAAGGCAATCTTGTGGATACCATTGTTGGTTATGTTTTAGATCATGTAGGTATGTTTAATTTTAACAATGTATGGTTTCCATTTTATAAATGTATGGTATCTATTTTAAAAATGTATAGTTTTCTTTTTAATAGATCAAAATATTCAGCAGCAAGGTTTTTTTTCCTATCCTTTTTTCCTACTAAACAGTTTCATGCATAAATGAAGACCATTAATTTTTATTAGATTTAAACAAGTTTGTCATAAAAATACTCTAATTTTAATCCGTATCCAGACTAACTATAGACCAATTCGATCGACTAGTCTACACATACTAAACGAAAGTCAACTTTGTTGTTCGACATAGTCTGGAAACGGCTTGGACAAATATTTGTGAAAAATATATTTTCCTAAGTAACCTAATTATTTAGAGAACCGTGTGGAACCGTGGGTAACATTCTGCTTAAAACACCGTGAACTTTTAATATATCTCTAAATATTTAAAAACATTCCAAAAGCTCAGTGTATTGAATAGTGCATGTAGGTAACTTCCATAAACAAAAAACAATACCATAAATGATTCGGTTTTTTAGGAAAATATATTTTTTCACTATAAGGCAATATAATGTTTATGAAAATTATGGTTGGGCTATGATAAATATGTTAAATTTTGGTAAAAATTAATAGTTATCTTGAAGAAGGAACATTCGATTCCTACAAAAAATATAATTTGCAGGGAAGATACATTTTTTACGAATAAGAAACATATCGTTAACCCAGACACTTTTTCATGGTAAAGAAATATATTTTTCCGCAAATCGCTAGGAAATTTTGACATTCCTGTCAAAATTTCTTGAAGAAAAAGTCAGGACTTCCTTACTGTAAGGAAATGTTATTTCCTTACTGTGAGGAAATGTTATTTTTCGTACAGTTGTTAGTGTTCTACATAAATGATTGAAAACACATTGCTTATGAGGAGTTAATTTATATTTTTAAAACATCAAGTCATTGCTGAATACATTTTTAAGATCAATTTGTTATATTTACAGTAATTTGACAGTTAGTACAATTATTGAACATTGGAGGAACACTCTTAGAACTATGAGAAACATTTTGGACAACATGTAGGGTGGTAGGGTCATTTTGTTGAATATTTTGTACTGTGAAAATTTTATTTGCC